>VHZZ01001384.1:72909-97503 GCA_009801015.1 Silene noctiflora | reverse complement strand
AGCTTAATCAAAATCTTTAGTGTTTCACAATATTCAATTTTGGTGTTATTTACCACTTGACGTGTAAAACAAAACAAATTTAACATATTAAAATATATAACTTGATATTAATATTGAGAATATAGGTAAAAGTTATTATATAAAACATGCAATGTATAAGAAAATCAATATATAAAGACTTAAATAAGTGAGAATTTGAATTTTATTTATTATATCATAACCATTTAAGGTTAGGTCAAGAAAAGAAAGGTAAAGTGAGTAGATCTGACAAACGGGTCAATTGGTTTGGGTTCAGGTCACGTCAAGTTGGGTTCGGTTTGTTCGGGTTTGCAAGAATTCGAACCAGGACGGGTCGAGTTGGTTCATTTCAGGTTCAGGTTCAGGTCATTGTCATTTCGTCATTGTCATTTCTCGGTAGGTTATTTTCAAGTTATTTGTGGATAACGGCCAGTGCGGGTTAGGTTAAATATAGCGGGTCAATTCGGGTTTCGAGTACCAAATTTGAGTCCGCAATTTGGGTGCTGGTAAAGTTCAGGTCGAGTTATTTGGTACGGCTCAGTTTTGCCAAGTGTAAAGGTGAGAGTAACAGCATTCTTTAGAATAAGAGAGGTTTAAGGAGAAATTTTTAAAGAAGCACCAAGACATAATATATATAACAGTTAGAATGAGGTTGAAAGGAAAATAAGAAACAAAATTATATTTTGATGGTGAAAAAAAAAAGGGCCCTAATTAAACTCATTATCAGAAACGTTCCAAGAGTCATTGCAATAACGGAGGATATCAAACATAGGGAGGAGATATCCAAAAAGAATAGATCTAAAAGGCCTAAGGTGTAGTGCATCTATATTAGTCATTTATCATATTTTAGATATAAATATCAAAAGAGAGAAGACTTGACATATTATATGTAACGCATGCAATGTTAAGTGAATTAAAATATGAAAGGATTGTCATTTTTGTTTTGTTTAACTAATTAAACCTCTGAAACCAACTATTTAAAGGAAAACAAAATTGTGTCATCTAAGCTTCGATTAGTTTATCAAATAAAATCATATGCTGAAACAATAATGATCGTTAATCAAACTATGTTAGCATTGAAATTATCCTACAATTCCCTTTACACAATAAATGGCTAAAACGACTTTACACATTATACATTTAGCCAACTATTTTAGAAATCGTGCAACACACGGGCAAATCACATGTTGAAACAATAAATTGTCCGACAACCCCCTCTACACCAATTAGTAGACTATACAACCTATATAACAAGTAGTAACAAGTAGTATAGATTTGGAGTTTTATAATAAATGATTTGAGCTTATATGCATATTTTACGAACTTTATTGAAAAGAATCTGAGATCCTTTATATAAATTTTAAACTCAAAATATTATAATGAAACTCAAAAATAATACAAATAAGCCCAATTAGATTTTAATTTTGACACCTAAAAAATTAAAATGTAACTCATAAATGTTAAAAGTTCGAAAAGATTGCATATAAGCTCAATTAGATTTGTATTATATGTACCATGATCATATACATTTGGATGTATAATTTTATTGTGCCTCTATATAATAAAAGTTAAAACGTTGTTAAATATTACTTATATATTTAAACTTTAGCCAATTATTTAAAAATCCGTGCAACGCACGGGCAACACAGTAGTAATGTATAAAACTAGGACTCTACAAGTACATATCAAGTGTAAGTTTAATTGTTGAGATTGGTCGGTTTTATTAGATTCACTACAGACAAGTAAATCATAGGTAAATTTTAAAAATATCTAGGGATCAATTGAGATCACTTTCATAAGGCCGGGTTGCCCATAATTAATGAAGATGTGCAGAGAGTCCATGTCTATCTTATCTCTATTGTTGTTGTAATAAGGTCAGTACAAGTCTTCATGACAGCAACTATGTAGTACCTTTTTTTTTTTTATATATAAATTTGTCGTCGCATACGTACGTGATATGAACCTACGATATTATGAAAAGTCACCCTGCTTATATTTCACCATTTCCAACCTAACTCTTGTTCACTTATTTATTGCTTCTTTTATGCCAAGCTGATTATTTTCAGGTTGACTTTCTTTCTAATTTCTCCATCTAATATTCTAAGCACTAAATAATATTGTACATCTTCTCCATGGAAAACAGCTTGGAATTCAGGTACTTTCTTCTCTTCTCTCTCTTTAATTCCCTTTTTTCATGGGAAAAATAATTCAGAGTATTTTGGAGTGTCATTCATGCATGTTGCTATTGAGTTTACTTTCCAAGCTTACTCTTTGGGTACATTAAGTTTTCGACCTTTGTTTCCTTTTTTAAACTTTAAATTCTGATTACTCTGACTGGGTGATGAATGTAGTTATGTTTGGATTATTGTGCATGATTGATAAGAGAAACAATGATACTGGAAACAGATGTTGAGCTTTTGCAATTCTGTCAAATACTCACGTGTTTTCAAAGTTGAATCAATCAATCTCATAAATCTGGAAATCAATTTGATAGATCGTGCCTACTCATATGCCAACTTGGCATTTTTAGTGATAGAATACCAAGTTGTTTTTCGGGATTTAATAATCATTTACGGTTACTCCTCTTTAAAACCGTCTTTATTGGTATCGTTAGATCAGGTGTATGGTTTAACCCAAACTAGAGGAAGGTTGTATAACGGTCTTATTTTAGTTTTTATATAGACGTATAACCCATATTTTTGTCCGATTTTGAAGTGGTGCTAATTTTAGGTGACACTGTGGCACGCATAATCAATTTATTAAATTTGTGATTATCAAATGTGTAAATGAGTAGAATTTTTTTAAAAAATAATTTACAACAATAAATGACAAGTTGGTAAGTGATGTGGACAAAGATGATAGGAAGGGTGACGTGGACCATTTGGTCTGCCCATAGAATTGGTAGAGTAAGGCGCGTAATGCCGTGTGAGCTCAGATGCAAAATGAACGACTGTTGACTCTCAATTATTGCCATCTTTTATAATTTCTCTAACAAAGCCAACTATTCGTCACAAGCTGAACATGTATAGTGCCCCCTCTCATAATAAGGTAAGTGGGAGGACAAGTGGTAGAGAAATAAAGTACCCCATAAATAGTGTCACTTGCATATTGTGAGAGGGGCAATATCCGTCTTCACCTTGTGACGGATATAGTACCCGTTTTCAAATGAGAATTTGTGTTTCGCTAATCTTATTAGTCGGTCCAATTAAAGTTCCAAAAAGCAGATTTAGTACCAATGTATAGTATATTCACATCTCTCTCAATCAAATTAGACTAGTTTGTGGATAACTAGTGCTAACTTTTGGAATCCACACTTTTTTTTTTAAAAAAAATTTGCCTGTCAATGATGAGCACCGTGACCTTGCACAAATCCGAAAATTACTAAATTTCAATTAGAACCATATAAGGATTTCCGAAAATTTTGGTGTCTTTTTTGTTTCCGTATGAACCCCTAGACATCATGAGTTAGGAATAAGGTGATCGACCACCACACCAAACCCACTTGGTTAAAAATTTAGTATCTAATGAAATTATCCGTTTGAACTCCTTTGGCATACACAATCTCATTTTTTTTGTATGTAAAAGATGATGCAAAACTTGTATGTGCTCTCCAATATGAGGATTATTGTACACGACCTCCCGGTCATTTTTGCAATCTGATATGAGTTTAACACAATCGCTATTTTTTTTTTAACGGAATCGGTAAATGGTGATCAGTCATGCAATCATGTTTCATTGGTGTGTACAAAAATGGTATGCTAGTAATGTACTACAATGGCAAATGGTTGCTGTAAAATTTTCATTGCCGGAGTATGTAGCTAATAACCTTAAATAGTGAACTGATCTGAAAGGATGTTTTTGTAAATTTAATCAGGTATATTAAGTATTGTACAAGGCATAAGGTGCTGCCTGTTCCTGCAATTTCGGATTCTCTCGCCAAGGTACGTTTCAAACTGGCATTACTAATGTCTAATGATGTATTATTATCCATTAGTAACTTGATCTTTGAAATCAATGGAATGTCAAAACTCCGAAGGCAAAAAAAATGAGCGTTTTTCTACCATGTTTATGGAAAGACTCAAACAATTTCTTAATTTTGTCTAATTGGCGACTAAATCAAATGCAGAAGAGTAGACAAAGGCGCAGTAGCCTGAAAGTTGAACTAGACCAGCTGAAGGGTGCTGACTATTTACCTCTGATTGACTTGATCAATGCAATGGGCTCCTCTGATCTTGATGCTATCAATATTCTCAACGAGTCACCCTGCATGATTGATGAAAATCAGACCTTTTCGCTGATGTGTGCCGCCAATCAGAAACTCCATACAGTTTCCCTCCATGATTTGCCTTTTACTAAACATTTCTTGAGGTTAGTCCAAAGTCAGTCATTAATATTATGCTACAGTATATTCACAGTTCACTTTTCTAGTGTGTCGAACTTCATTTTAGGCAAACAACATGAACTCTGACCCCGTTCTCCCCTTCGCCCCTTAAAAAAAAGGTCTGTTGGATGTCTAGACCCTACAAAACCAGTCCAGTCCTAAATCTTTTCACGTTAGACCCTAGTTGAACAATCCAAACTGGCCTGAAACCTGTTTCACCTTGTTACTGGCCGAACTCTGTTGGAACTGATATAAACCCAAAATGCATCATATAGCCGGCAGGAACCATTTTGCTTATTCCAATGACGCCGACACGCACACATGCCTGATACCAGCAGCAGAGTCCAGAGTATTTAGTAATCAGCTTACTGCGTAATTTTAAAAAATCAAGTATCTTATTCTTAATGGTCGTGTTTGTCAGGGATATGTTTCGAAGTGGCTTGTCCTGTAGAATCTTGAAGTTGAGCACTTCGAGTCTTCATAAGCTTGAAATGGTCGGAAACTTCAACAAATTAAGGAAGCTCAATCTTGACTTCTGTACCTCGCTAACTACCATACAGAAGGATTCTTTCTCCCAAATGCCCAACCTCATGCATTTGTCCATGTGTGAAACCCGACTCTCTAATCTTTGGACAACTACTGCCGCTCTGTCTAAGCTCCCTTCGCTGATAGAACTTCGGTTCCAGAACTGTTTGTGTTGCCAAGATACTGGCCCTTGCCCGGCATTTTCTGGAAATGACCATGGGTTTCATGTTAGCCAGAATAATTATCATGTTCACGGGACAAGTCAAGACCTTCTTGTACTTGAAGATTCATCCCCATATTATAAGGATCAATGTGAGAGTTTGGATGTTCATAGTAGTGAACTTCAAAGATTAAGCTTATTGGATCTGTCGTCTAATAGTCCGGATGATCTTATCAAAGAACTACCCAGTATGATCAAGAGTAAGGTATGCAAATATTATACTCGTCTAATATCTCATTTATGATACAATGATATTGTAATGGCATTAAGGAAACAAGTTCATTCCTCAATGTTAAATTTGACAGGATTTGCAAGTTAAGTCCTCTGAACAAGGTTTCGGACAGGAGACACAAGAGATAGACCACAGTGAAGATTTCAAACCTACAACTCAACGGAAGTACATTTCACACCATCCCTCACCTCTATGTTTCGAGAAACATTATAGAGAGTTCATGATTTCTTCATTGCCTCAACTCCTGGTTTTAGACAATTTACCAGTAGGAACGAAGGAAAGAAAAGTAGCCAGGGTCATATATTCAAAACATTTCGAGTATTTACCATACAAAAGACAGCAAGAAGGGAGTGTTCCTCGTATCCTTCATCATCGTGAACTTGCATCTCGTGCATTACCTTGTCGGATACCTTCAGGGTCAAGAAAGTCATCTGTTCATCAGATGAATCAACGTAGTTTTTCAAAGTCTCTTTTGGCAGCTAAGCTAGGTGCCTCACCTTGGCCACAGTTGCATCGCATCTCTGAAATTAGCAGCTTTAAAAACGAGGAAAGCAAGATCTTTCGGCCTAGGCAATTTGAGTACCATCCTTGTAACTCTAGCCTAATGGCTTTCGGGACTCTGGATGGAGAGGTGGTGGTGATCAACCATGAGAACCAGAAGCAAGTCGCTTATATGCCAAACTTTGGAGCAAGCACTAGCATTTTAGGACTATGTTGGCTCAAAAAGTATCCATCCAAGGTATATTTTGTTTTAAAGTAATACGAGTATTTTTTTTTTTTTGAAATGGCTCACTGAACTCTGCGAGCGTGTTATATTGTGAAGTATTTTGTCGGTCCCACATTGCGTGTTTCTAGGTTCACGTTAATAGAGGAATGGACTTCGTTTGTGACCAATGTTGCTAAAGTTCCATATATAGTATATTTGAAACCATTAGCGTCTTAGAACAGATAGCTGTTTCCTGAACCGGAACCCGAACCTAAACTTAATCAAACACTGAACCATGCATATGCAACAATGTTTTGGTCGGATGAATTCTAGACCTGATTTTCAAATATGTCATCCAAAAAGAACCTCACTATAATCTTAAGAGTAAGGTTCATATTCGACCTGGCTTGCCATAGACAACAGTCTCTCAGGCACTAAGATTACATTGTTGTTTATTTTCCAAAGTCAATTTCCCTTTCAGATTATCAGCATGTAACTTCCTGCAAATGGGAATAAACAGGTGCTTGTAGGTTCTGACAATGGTTTATTGAGATTGTACGACATTAATGACTCTTCATCAAAGGGTTCAGATTCCTATCATCAAAGAGCCAATTCGATCACCTTTGATAGCTTCGAGCAGTTAACTTCAGTTCATATAAACTCGACAGATGAACTGTGTGTCGTCAGTGGTTGCACAAAAAACGTCGCTATGTATGACATGGGCACAGGAAAACGGTTTGAGTTATTCAACAATCTACACCAGGAACCGATAAATGTAGCCAAGTTTGCAAACCATTCTCCATTCATGTTTGCAACTTCATCATTTGACCGTAAGGTCAAGATGTGGGATCTTAGACAAGGGATGATCCGACCTTGTTACTCTGCTATTAGCTCAAGAGGCAATGTCATGGCTTGCTTCTCCCCTGATGACCATTATCTGCTAGTCTCAGCTGTTGATAATGAGGTATATCTCTTGTTTTAGTTTCTTCAGTCAAGTATCAGTCTTGTTTTAGTCTGTCCCTGATAGTGATCAGTTGCTGATAACCATGTTTTTCCGACACTCCACATTTGTACATGCTACGATACTCACTGCTCACATTATTTTGAACTAAAAACATGACAGTTGAATAGTCATGTTGGCAGCGACACGGTGGCACCCAAAAAGATGTTTACAGTGCCCCTTTGAAGACTAGACTTCTCAAACTATAGTAAAATTACAAATTTTAGATCTCTCAACACCAAAATTGGGTAACACTCACCACGTTTTTTCAAAGTATCTCTAGACCCCAAGTCCCAACTTCTTACACATAAATTTGCCAGTGCGCATATCGGATACTTCTAACCTAATTCAGGGAACATTGTAGCACATTACTTAACATGGTTGTGAACTTGTGATGTAACAGGTTAAGCAGCTTTTGGCATCAGACGGGAGACTCAACATAGATTTTGGTATAGCTTCAAGTGGAAGTTCACATAATTATACCCGTTCATATTATATGAACGGGGGGGACTATATCATTAGTGGCAGTTCAGATGAGCATGTTGTGCGCGTTTGCTGTGCTCAGACGGGAAGGCGGTTGAGAGATGTCCATTTTGAGGTAATACTTGCTCCCATATCTTATACAAGTCGAGACAAGAGGGTAGAAATTTGCCTTCTTATATGTCTACGCTCGCAACCTTAATGAAGTTCATTGTGGTCATTTCAGGGAAGAGCTTCAGATAAGTCTATGTTTGTGCAGTCCTTGAGGAGTGATCCCTTCAGGGTAAATTTTCCCTTTCCTTTGATTCAGTTTTTATATGTTGTCAATGGCTTTAATTTCGGTCACCTGGGATAATTCCATTTTCAGTGGAATCACCAACTTACTAACTTTGGGGTTTGGAATATGATTTAAAAAGGAAAAATGAGTTACTAAATTGACGTGTTCATTATTGTGAAGTAGCGGTTAATGAAATTCCAAAGATGTGTGTGTGACTAGAGATGTCATTAGTCGGAACTGATCAGATCCTGATGGATCTAGATATCCAAATTGACTCGGTCAGTTGAGAACAAAATTCTTAGTTTCCGCCACATGGGTAATATTGTTGGCCGTTATTTCAGTCCCAGAATATTGGTTGGCTGGTTGATCCTAAATCTCTGAATATCGGAACAGAAAAAACCTAAATATCATCGCAGAAGCACAAGCTAGGGAGTTCATGGAGTAGGATGTAAAATACAGTATCTCTTACTAAATGTTACTTTTGTTGCAAATGGCAGGAGTTTAACATGAGTATCTTGGCATCTTATGGGCAATCAAACTCAAAATGTGAGATAATCAAGGTAAATTGGTCAAGGATTTGTTCCCTTTCCACTTATCTTCAACATAGGTTGCTTCAAAAACCTCATCGCTTATATAAGGCTCGTTTTTGACACAGGTAAATTTGCTGTCATCAAATGAGGATGGGGAGAATGATGTGCAGTTACAGCGGTCGTGCTCGTCGTTCAGTCTAGGAGGTTGATCTTCATAAACCATATGTATATGCAAAATGCAGTTTCAAGGAAGGTTGATTAAAAGAAGTTTTTTTTGGTCTAAAAATAGCCGAAATAGGCAATTTTTTTTTATCATTCATATTGATTTGTAAGTTATCGATTTTTGGAACACAAAATGTAGACAAAATCAGTGCATCTGCTGAGCCTAGGAGGGTGTTTGTATGTTATGTACATGATCATTTGGCATTAGTCTTGTAGAAACAAAATGCACAAAAATGGAAGGGCGTTTTTTTTTTGTACAGCATCGACAATAATGTCAAATTGCTCAACAAAAATACCGAGAATTTCAGAAATTATCGGCCATCTCTACTCCTTTTCTAAACTCTCTTTTTTAGTTCCGATGTAGGACAGTACCGGAACTCATGCACGATACTTATCGCATCTAGCCGACATTATAGAACCCGACAAATGAAATAGATAAAAATGTCGAGTCTGTTTACAGCCAAAGTGCCACCATAGTAGGGTCACTGGATAGATATTTCCGAACCCAAACAGTTAAGTAAGTATAGTTAATAATGTAGTGAAGTCATTCTGACCGAACAGAAGTAACTACTAAGCAAGGATAGGAACCTCACACTTGTCTCTGATGCATGTATATAATGTGTAGTCTTATGTACTTCCATGTCATATCATTTACTGTCATGCACCTTTCTGTTCCTTGTATATAAATATGTTACAGTTACTAGAATGTATTGCAGTATTACAAAAAAAAAAAAAAAAAAAAAAAAAAAAAACTAAATAGGATGAAGCTTTGTAAAGCAACTATGTTGGTTTTAGTTACCATAGTCTTGTTTGCCTCTTTTCTTCATCCTGCTATGGCTGCAGCTAATGCAACTGCGGCTGTTCCGAGTAAGTAGTTTCCTAATCAATCGTATACTTAATACTTATTGACTCATGCCCTTGTAAACTAGTTTTTCCATGGCATTTCCATAAGCTCATGCTCATGAATCTTTTCTTTGTTCCATGAATCACTTGTAAAGTTTATACTTCATTTCACTAGAACCGTTAAAACTTCTCAAACTTTCCTATTAGTCCTAAATGTAAACCCATCGACGATATTAGATACTCGTATCTGTAGCTCCCACAGAGATTGACCGTATCCAGTAAACCCAAAAGTTATAACTGCCTTAGAAGTTGATAATTTATGTGTTTCAAAAGTGAGATTAAAATGCAATGTTGGATTGTGGCTGCAGATTCCGGGTGTTGGCCGAAATGCAAGGGAAGATGCAGCAGAACAGAGTTGGAAGGAAGGTGTATGAAGTACTGTTCTATCTGTTGTCAGAAATGCAACTGTGTTCCTTCAGGCACGTTTGGGAACAAACATGAGTGTCCTTGTTACAGAGATATGGTTAGCTCTAAGGGTAAGCCCAAGTGCCCTTAGATTAGATTAGATTACATTACATTACATTACGCATCCTAGAAAGTACTCCATATGTATTAAGCCCTATGTACGTAGTTATGTTTTTAGTAATCTATACTAAAGAATAAGAAAAACAAGTAGATGTCTTTCAAAGTTTCAGGTCTTTTCAATTGATAGTTTTGTACAAGATTAATTAGTGTATCACTGCATTTCCTAGTCGGTTCTATCGCTGCAATCTCTAGACAGTAAGCACAGACCACAATGAACCATTTTTGTAGATAAAAGACGGAAAAAATAAGGCCACGCGGTCGGGCAAAACTTAGAAGCAGGAGAAGTTGATGCAAATATGAACTATCTTAGCTGGTAAAGTCATTGAGATACGGTACTCAGGACCTGATGAGTGAAACCTGTCAACATCAAAATTGTCTTTGAGACTTGTTTTACAGGGAAATGGAATAACTCGATCGTCTTTTACATGCTGCTGTAGCATCCTTGCTAGCTATATTCATTCTCTAATCCAATACATTCATCAATTCACAGTTGAGATGGCGAAAGCATGAGGTGATTTGTTCATAAAAAAACAAAATAATGTACCATAGCAACCTTAAGTTATATGTATATACATAACTAAAACCACTTACAATTTAGGTGTCATTCACAGTTTCAGCACAGCTAATTCAGCCTTTCCTACCATAGCGAGGTATATTTCTCAAATGATTGAGGATCTTCGTTGCCTGCATAACCACGAAAAAGGGATGAAAAAAACATGAGTATCTTGAAGAGTTACATACGGAGTATAAAGGAAAACTCCAAGCTGAGATGGCTTCAAGATCGGCTCAAACCTTTGAAATCAAGCTTAAGTTCGAGTCTAAAAAAGTGACATTCAAGGTCAGGTGGAGATTATTTTAAAATTAATTCATAAAAAGCAAAATAATATTTTTACAGTTAAAACTCAACAAAAAAAGCAGACCCAAACGAGCACTTTGATTCTAAGTCTCAGAGCTCGGGTTGGATTAGGTCAAGCTCAGCTTGACCAGGAGATCATTTTGACAAAACATGGTCTAAGCTTTGACAAAAACCGGTTTAGAGGGCATGTAAAGCAAGCTGAGTTCACTTAAACCCCAGTAAGTACCATACCTTTTCTCTGGCTCGTGCCGTCCCTGACGTTGACAATGTCACCAATGGTGGCGCAGCACCTTCTTCGAGAATCCTCCTACAATATTTGTTACTCTTACTCTCTGAACAAAAAAGCCATAATGCAGCAGCAGCATTCTCTTTGACCCTTGGTGAACCTAACTCAATAGCTTCCACTAGAAGAGGGATACCTCCCCCTTGAGCAATAGCACTCCGTCCCTCAGGTATAGCTGCCATATTTGCTAACACCACAGTAGCCCTATCAACCAACCCGATTGCTGGGTCCATCAAATCAATAAGGTATTTTACTGCACCAGACTTAGCGATGCCAAGTTTATTTTCGGTCATTGTCGACAAGTGGAACAATGCCGTGGCCGCATCTTTTTTACCTTGAGGTGATCCGTTTCCTAAGAGCTCTACCAAAGGACCAATGGCCCCGGAGTTCCCAATCCGGATGTTAATTTCTTCGAACTTGCAGAGACTACTGAAAGTGGCAGCTGCATTTTCTCTAGCTTCAGGAGTTCCTGTCTGAAGAACATGTATCAATGGCTCAATTGCATCGAGATTAGCTATCATGATCTTGTTGTTATCACTGATAGACAGGTTTAGGAGGGCAGTCACGGCATGTTCTTGGATAGTTAGGTCTGGAGAATGAAGAAGCTCAATTAATGGATTAATGCCATCACAATTTGCTATTAAGATTCTATTGTCCTCATCCTTAGCAAGAAGCCTGAGTTCGAAGGCGGATTCTCTAATAGTCTCAATAGATGTATCTTTCAGATTTTCAACTAATTTCCTGACATGGGTCTCGATGGCTGCGGAATAACTTCCAGTAGCTGGTATTGACATAATAATTGGTGAAAGTTTTGATGGTTTAAGACGAATTTTTCGATTGCATCTTTTGTCTGCTATTTTAGTCAGAGATATAGGTTGTTTGGACAGTGTTGTCTCAGCAGAAGCTGGTCTTTGATCATTGGACTTCATGGCTGCATTGCTCAACGCATCAGCTTCTGACCCTCGCAAGTGTAGATCAATATCACCAGTGTCCTCTACGGATAAATCAGTATGCAAAGCCATGCTGCACTTTTGTTATGCTTCAAATGCACTCCTGTCAAGACATACAAAACAACGTTGTTCAGACCAAAAAGAACCTATTCTATAAACTGTATGCACTTTCGAGTAGTAGTAAGCAGTTGATTAAACTCATCACGGTTCATCTTGGAAAAACGTATGTTGTTTTTGTTTGTGTAAAGAGATAAGACTGTTTGCAACTGATCCCAACTTTGCCATAGACTAGAGCATTTGTAGCAGAGGGGTAGTATTGCTTTGTGTACATGACAATTCACTGAGAACAGAGCAATTGCATTCCAATGGTAAGGATAGCCCTTGCGGAAAAATTCATAAGACAACTTTTCGGATAAGGCAGGTCTTTAACGACGGCTTAATGCCTTGTCTGGATGAGGCTGTTTCAATGGAAGGTAAGGATAATTGGATAAATGAAGGGAATTTATTTTAATTTGCAAATTGGGTTGGAGAGAAATAGAGGGACTCATTTTCCCTCCAGTACATCATACTAAAATCCATCCAAAATACGAGAGCTCTGGAAGGAAAACATCGTTCTTCAATTCACGGAAATTGAGATGCTCCAACCAAACAACATACACGGGAACTTAATTCATGGAAAATGTAATTTCTTAATGGCAACCAAACAAGTTTACCTTATTTCTCATTAATTGTATGTAGGAAGTCAATTCATGTGAATTGTAACTTCCTACGTGAATTAAATTCCCAAATGAACCAAACGACTCCTTATATTATGATAAACCCCACCCTTCCTTTGAATGAAGAAATTCGGAGGCGAAAGGAGAACAAGGAAAATGCCTGGCTGGCAGGAGGCATCAAATTAATAAGGGGCGCTGAACGGTGTATGTATAAGCTTCGAGTTTTTAGAGTTCCAGAATAAAGAAGTGATATTTGCATCATAAACATTTATTGGAGTATATTGACGGTATTGGAATGTAAGACATATACGGAATGTGAAGGAAGATATTAGTGCCTCTTCATGAATCAATGTGTCCCATCAATATAACTACCCGTTATATATTATGTATAAATAGGACATTGTTGTAAACCAAATACTATGCAATTCATGAATAATATTTACACTTATATAATTTACATTTGTGTAATTTAACAACATCACATAATTTTACAACAACAAAATTAAGGCAGAATAAAGCAGCAATACACCAGGGCGGGTAAACAAACAAGAATAAGAATTTCTTCATTCTAACTCAACCAAAATACTGGAATCATTTGTTTACCTTTAATTATAATAACTATCACAAACACTATTTTAATAAAAAAAGTAAGCCATAATTTGTAGAAATTCACAATACTTGGAAAAAAAAAAAAAAGGCAAAACCTGAAGAAGAGGCAGTAGGAATGAAAGGAGGTGGAGAAAATGTTTGGATTTGTCATGGCAGTGAAATTGTAGTTATAGATAGTCATGCCGCATTGCCGTGTCATTTGAATTTGACTTTCTCCAATTTCTTTCTTTTTATATCATTCCGTCAACTTTCTTTCCTTTAAAAAAAAAAAAAAAATTCCCCCCTCAACAGTTTGCCTATTCGTTGACTGAATGCAAACGATTCATTGCGTCTTATTTCCATTTTTTTTTCGGCTGACAACTTGTTCAAGACTTGAAAATCTTGACCATTTATATAAACCAGCAGGTTGTAATGACAAATTTCAGATTTAGATCATGATTTATTGGTGTTACTTTCACGATTTTATCTATTATACTAGTTGATACCGAGTACTACATTTTATATTAGCAATTATTTATGATTTGCTTATATATTTATATTGAGTAGGGCAAAGAAGTATCCGAATAAGTCAAGTTTCGACTCCACTTATGAAAATCGTAAAGAAACAAGTCAAGTCAGTGGGAATACGCTCCCATGAAGGTCATTTCCACCAAGGTCGATATAACACCTGACGATGAAAAATTTTAAGTGTGTTTTTTGTGTGAAGAATTGAAATAGTACTATTCAGTCATAATAATATTTTAAGTATGCTTGTGAAGAAATTGAAATGGTATAATTCGGTCGTAATCCATATAAAATTATTAGCACTTGTATGCAATAATTTTCTCTCTTTCTTTCCTTCCTTTTTCCCCCCTACAAACTCAGGCGACGTGTCATTAATGTCGTCATTTGCCGGCTGTGGAAGTTTCACATGTACTTGTAAACACAAGTTACCAATAACAAGACTGTTTTCATCGTCGATGAAAAGAAATGTGAATATGAAAATAATTCAAAAGTAAAACAAAAACGCATACATAGAACTTATAATTTCGTGACTCAAGGAGATAAGACGCCTTACTTTGTATGACAAAACATTGCCCGACTAAAAAAACCCCACCTACATAGAAGTTAGAATGTTGAAATAAGCTTTAGAGTTCCTCAGCAATTCGAACTCACAGGAGTCGAATCATACTACCCCCCTGATTTCTTGGAAAGTTGTACAAAATTCATGAACCAAACTCAGGCAGATTCTGCAGGCAATCTTCGAACATCCATTTGGTCGACAACAAACAGAGAGGGGATATAGACCAGTATAATCGGAACACAATAGATGTGGAGACTGCTTTGATAACTAAAATTGTAATATATATTACTGCATAAGATTCAGGAGTAATCTACAAAATAAATGATATAGAACAGTATGTTCTTGTGTTAACTGGCATTACAAAAACTAGTGTATTTTGAACTTTTTGTTGAATTGAATGGCAAAACAAAAAAGATAAAACTACCAGAAAATCTCGTAAGAATGATACAGAACTCGATCCGTCAATTGCAATCACAATGGCTGGAGTTCTTGCTCAATAACGGGAGCGGCATCACTGCCAACAGGTTTGTATGGTATGCTAGCTTCTTGTCTCCATCTCCAAACAAACCAAATCCCATACACTGATAATCCTAACATCAATGTTATTATAATTGCCATAAACACTACTAAATAATGTTGTTGCCGCCAACTCCTGCCATCAAAGAAAAACCATAGTTATGAAGTGAAGAATATCGTCTACAACTCGGACTCAACTAATAAGAATGTAACAGTGCTTTCAGAATTGCAGATGCATGACATTGCACACTCAGTACAGCAAAAATTTGCATTGAGGGAGGTGTTCATCCCATCATTAGTGCATTGCTGGAGTGTAAAACAGGATATTAGGAGGGAAAGGGAGGGACGGGAAATAGACTATAGAGTATGGGTGTTCAACAAATTTCCAATGTTCAAAAGGATTTTGATTTTGCCTTGCAGGAGGGAAAATGGAAGAGAAAACGGATCCTTTACCCTCCCTTCCGTATCCCTTCAATCCAACTTTACTATCTAAATAAGGGATATTTCATCATGTCTTTCCTTCCCCTCCCTTTGCCTCAGAATCTCTTTGTCCAAACAAAGAAAAGCTATCAGGAGAGAAGAAATTCATCACGCAAGTGCCGTTTAACCAACAACCCAGCAAAATGCATTTATGGTGTGTTTGGGAACAAAGATTGTATTCTCAAATTTAGATTTGGACCAGTTTGCATGTTTGGCAAACCTATTAGATTTGGATTTGGAAATCCTACCAAATTTAAGTAAGATTAAAATAAACCCATTTGAAATCCACTCTCTAACCCCCCTCATTTCCAAATCTTTATTTCACTTTGCTAATTTGAAAATGATGCATTTCAAATTAAATTCTTATTGCCAAACACTCTCTTACAGAATTTATATATCTCACCGTTCAATGATCGATTAAATAAATGATCATCAGATTCATCACAAATAGCTATAAACAACGTCCATTTAATTAAATATGCGGACAGAGGACATTTAAAACAGTGCACATACAGCAGAGGCAGTATCGTCCCTTATATACAGCAGAGGCAGTAGAGTCACAAATAGCGCAAGGATTGACTGAAATCCAAATGCTTATTTAGGAAAGCAAGAGAGATGAACATCGGAAAAACCGCAGAAAAAAAAGACAGTACTAGACCATACAAAAAGTCACTTAAAACAGAAAGAATATTTACTTTTTCAAAGGAGGCTGGACCTTCCAATTAACAAGCTTGTAACTACCAAAGGTGTCTGGAAGTTGGACTTCAGCTAAGCGAGAAATTATATGCTGCACAAAATCCAGATTAACCAACATTATCTAGTGCTCACTTTATTTTGAGTTACGTAGCCCAAATTCACCAAATGCAATTTACCATTGCAGTTGTATTTGAAAAATACTTGGCAGATCCTTCCGGATAGATGCTGCAACTTATCAGGGAACCATTTCCAGCTGAAGTCATATTGAGAAGATGAACCTAGAAGCCATTAAAAGTATTATTAATACAATTCAACCTCTCTCTTTCCCTTCTTGCTTCACTACTTTTATGAAAAATTATAAACCGGCTATTCCCTCAGCTTACCTGAGAGATGTTGACTCCCAACTCTTTGGCAATGGATGTAGATAGTTCTGAACCATGTGGCTTCAAGTCCAAGTATTTAACACTCAAGGATATAACAAATGTTATGTAACCGACTTGAAAATCTCCTGAAATTGGAAATTAATTTCAGAAAGAAAGGGGGTCAGCCAACACAAACGTCAGTTAAACTACCAGTTTCCCACAAACACACTTGCACATACACAATAGAACACATGAAAGCCTTGGCAAGGGAAAGTTATTTAAACTTCTAATGCCTGGTAAAAAAAAGTTATACACCCTCCAATTTCTGTTCTCTTCCCATATTCCTTTTTTGGCATTTTTTTCTTTTCTTCCCGTTTCTCTTTCTTTCCATTTTGGGCAAGTTTTTACCAGCAACAGGCCACATTACCCTTATACCCTTTGTTGCTCGGACTCGGATAGAACTTAGAAGTATCCGAACTGGGTGCGTGTCCAAATGTCGGATTCGTCTATTTCATGGGGAAAAAAATTTATGTTGTTGGTTTAAAATGAAGTGTCCGAGTGTCCGACACGGGTAGGCGAGATAATATTGAAGAGTCCAAGCAACATAGCGTATACCACCCACATTAACTACAACACTAGTGTACCACCCCTCAGGCCCTCAGCAAGTCACCATATTCATCCTCACAACTTATCTTCAACCCCCCCCGCCCCCCCAAAATCTCCAAACATCATCAGTTCACCACCACACCAATGTCTCCAATCACCGCACCCACCTCCGACCACCCTCCACCATCACCTCTGTCAAAACCACGCTACCCCATCTAGGTTTTTCGAGGGTGAGGGAGAAAGTTTTGTGGGTGGGGGACGGGGTCTCGTGGGGGTGGGTTCATGCTGGAGTGGCTGGTGGTAGTGGTTTTATGTCGGCGTGACTGGTAATGGTGGGCTCGTTGGGCGGTGGTCGTAATATTGGGCTCATGGCCTCATGGGTGGTAGCAGGCTAGTAGTGGTCGTAATGGTTGTTGGGGTGGTCAGGTGATGGTTGGTGATGGGGTAGCCAGGTGGTGGGTGGTGGGGTGACTAGTTTGGAGTTGGTGAGGGAAAATGGTAAGATAAGGGCATTAGAGTCATTTCAACCAACTTAAAAAGCAGGGCGAATGGAATATGGGAAGAAAAAATAAAACTGGAGAGGTAGCTCATAAGGGGACAATGGCAGCAACTTTACCCCATCGCCTTGAAGGTTTCCCTTATGATGAGGCAACGAGTAAAATGTACACAACCTTTGAATCTTTTAATGAAATAATGTTTTAAAATTTAAAAAAAAAAAAAAAAAAAAACATCGCTTTGTTTCAGAACAAACTTATTTGACAAATGGTGTCCACGTAGAGTCGGAAATCTTAAACTTGAGTTGCGAAGAGACACGCCATTGACAATGGTGAATCTAGTTTAACTCTGAAAATAGAGAAAAAAAATCAATTTGAGATGAACACGCCATTAGGAGTGGCGTACCCATTGAATAGACACACCATTACCAATGGTGTATCTTTAACCCTCAAAATGCCAAAAGCAAAGCCACAGCTCACTAGTGGTGATTGAAATCGCAAAAGTGTGAGATATCTCCCCCTTTTATTTCTTCTCTTCATCGTATCATAGATCACCTTCCCTCATCAATCATTTTTCATCAACATAATTATAGATTACCCGATATATAAACCAAAAGAAATTAGACAACTTGACGACGGGAATGACGATGAAAACCTACCTTAGCGTGGGTGGTCGTCGAAGGCAATGGGATGATTGGTAGAGCAAATAGAGGTGGCGCTGCCAGGCCTGGCGGCTAAGTGAGGCTGAAATGGTAATGTAGTACTTGTTGAGGTGAGTTGTTGCGTGGTCATGGTAGTTTATGCTGATGGAGATGATGCGATGGTGGTTGGGGAGTAATAGTGGGCCCAGTTGTTGTGGGTCATGAGGAGGAAGGAGCTGCTAGTTATTTATTTGAAGGTGGGTGGAGGAGTTTTGAGGTTGGAAGGAAGTTGAAAGGGGCCTAAAGCGGTAATAGGGTAAGTGTTGCAGTGGGGTTTGCGATGACATTTTTTGGGTTAAAGACACGCCATTCATCTCCGTCATCATTCATCATTTTTTTTTTTTTTATATATTATTCGATTACATTTATGATTTTTCAAATCTTTTTACTTAAAGCTCCGTATATTATGGAGCTTTATTGAATGCCGTGGACGGTTTCAAATGATGATTCGTGTTGGCCGACCTCAAATCATTGAAATAGACACGTCATTTGTAATTGCGTGTCTGTTCCATGTTTACGTGGATGCCATTTTGACAAATATGTTTGTTTCCGAATCAAAAGAACATTTTTTTTAAGCATTAGTTCAGAAAAAAGATTCACAACCTTTTCCCATTTATTTCCTCTACATAAGCAGGACGTGAATCAGGCATTTTCTTTCCTTATTAACAGTAATTTTCCATTCATAACTAGGTGATCCTTTCATATTATTCGTCTTTCAGTTATCTATCATTACCATTAATTAATAGGTTGAGATATTGCATAGTGTTTAAGTTGTTGGCTGTTGATTGGACCAGAAAATTGACGAGCCACAGAACACGCAATTAATAAAGAAAAAAGTCTGCTACAAAAAGTTATAAGCATCTTGATATACCTGAAATAACCGGACTGGGTGCTCCATTAGGAGCCGATGCAGGTGGCATCCCTGTATCTGAAATCTCCGCACCCAAGGGTGCGGGTGGCATCCCTGTATTTGAAACCTCCCCACCCAAAGGTGCAGGTGGCATCCCTGTATCTGAAATCTCCCCACCCAAAGGTGCAGGTGACATATCTGTAGGTGACATATCTGTAGCTGCAACCTCCCCACCAAAAGGTGCAGGCGCTGGTGAAATGCTTGAAGCATTCAGTCTCTCCCATAACACAGAACAATTGGTCTTCCAAAATCCAACTTTCGAGTGTTCACGATCATATGTCACAAGAGTATTACGGACAACAATGCCTGTTATTCGAATTAAGCAGGAAATTACAAACTCCAAGAGAATAAAGAAAATTATACCAAAAAAAAAAGTATTGTAAAACTGAGCACCCTGTACCTCCTAAGAGTGTTGTCGGATCTTTTCCATTTTGAAAAACACCAAGACAATATGCACCGTGTACCTTTGAGTGCTGTACAAATAATTACATTAGATTAATCCAAAAAGAGACACTAGGTCACGTCAGACCGCAACTACTTCATAAAGAGATAAAAAAGTATGAAGCACATAAATTGGAAAGAAAATATCACAACAATGGTTGGAAAAATAGCCGGAAAAAGGAATTAGCAACTTCACCTTAAATAGATAGTTTTCCGGCGATAGTGAATACTTTTCACCATTATCAAAGACCATGTCAACTGACGGGAAAGTCTTGTGGAGTTCTGGAATTTCACTGAGGTAACACAAAATGGCGAAATTGAGATAATGAGATAATCGGACAACTAAATGCTGGGTGAATAATCCACTAACAATATAAACTACCTTCCAGCACCAGAGAAGCATACATCATTATAATTTGGATCAGGACCACGAATCTGCTTAAGGCCATGGAGCTCACTTGTGATCTACATTTGAAAAATAATAGTAAGTAATAAGATGGTGAAGTAACATACAGTATGTTCACCTTTACAGCTTGTATCCAGAACAAAATACCACAATGTGCAGAAACAGTATACAAAAAGAAAATCATCTTACAGCTTGTATAAATGGCAGAAACGCTGCTTCTGGTAAATAGGCATATGTTGTACCACTATCTAGAATAGTTCCATGCTTCCCATCAAAAACCTGTGGATTAATATCTAGCTTCTTCCCAGCAACATGTAACCCCCGCAGCTCGATATTGTAATATGGACTGTTGCCATCCGGAAACTAGAGTAAATGTGTCAGACGTTAAGAGAGAAATATAAAGAAGGCTATCAAGTAACCAAAATCTTCCATAACAGACCTGCGATCAGGGTCGGAATGGCCGAAGACCATGTCAGATGGTGGAGATATTTGGCCCAGAACCATAGCACCACCACCAACCTCCATCCCACCATAACACAGTGAAAAGGAATCATTGATTACACCTTTTTCAACAAGCTGATCAACAATGCTTAGATCACCACGTCCCAAACCCATTATACCATCAGCGTGTTGACTATAAAGATCACCCGTTTCTGCATTTTCACAACCAAAAACTGCACGCTGGGGTTTGAGCTCACTCATATTACCAAAAGATACGAGATCTTCACCTAAAATCCCACTGCTGGAACTCATTTCAGCATATTGTCTCTCGTAAGTACACTGGTCATTTTCCGAATCACATGTACAATCAGGATTGCACTTCACTGGATGGTAGGTATCTGAAAGATCTGGTTGGAACTTTGGATCCTGTAAAAGTATACACCAAAAAAAGGAAACGTAAGAAAAAAATAGAAACCAGTCATAAACTGATCAAGTTTTGCAGGCGTATAGAAAAGTATGCATAGAAATGGGAATGAGAAAGTTCATAGTATTATTTATAACTCGATTCTTAAGAATATTTAAAATGTTAAAAACAAGACATCATACCTCATGGCGGATACTTTTGCCTATATAACGCAATGCCTATGCTATCACAGAAAAAAAGAAATCTTTCCTGCTTTTATATTCTCTCATTTCTTTTGATACCATGGGTATCAATCTCATACCACATCCCCCCTTGGATATAAGAGACCCATACCTCACGGGTTTGAGGTATGGGTATCATAATCAAATAATACCAAAACAAACCTAAGTTGTGGTTTTGTCTATTCTAAACCCACACCTAATACCTTGTTTTTGTAAACCAAATGTCCCCTTATAGTTTTCCGTATTTATATGTACAATTTTCCACATCATTCCTTAAAAATGTTGCTTGCCACCAAATGAGCTATTGGAGTAGACTGCAAGACGCCCACCAAACTTTCTTGCATGGCTTCTCTTAAGTACACAAAGGCAACCCCATGTAATAATTTCTCCTTCATGTTTTGACAACTCAAATGAATGCTCTTTTCCTACTTCCTCCTTTGTGGTGTTCTATGCTTGCAGGAAAAAGGATTGCTTTCAAAATACTAAAACCATCAATAGGTACCCCAATCCAGACCGACAAACGAATACGAAAAATTCGAATAATGAGCCTATTTAAGAAGCCTTGCGAGTTTCAATCAATTTTTCCCCTTCAATACTTCTTTCGAATAGTGTCATTTATAGCTGGGCCCACTCGTACTATGCACCACTAAATGTCTAAATGTATTCACTAGAATCAAGAATCAATTCATACTTGTATTACGTCATCGTTTGATAGACAACAAATTGGCCAAAAAATAGTAACATCGGGCCAAAAAAGTAGATTGACCAATCAACAAGCTAATTAAGTGTGTGTGGTAAATAGTAGATTTAGAGAGTAGGTTGATGCAAAATTGCAAATCTACTGTTTTTTTCCAATATACTACTAGTATGAAGTATGAACATAATGAAATAGCTCACGATAATGAGATGCCCCCACCAAGTGGTACCAAATTTCAGAACCACCTAAGATATTTAAGTAAACTAACAAAACTTTTCATCTTCTTCTCTAGTTTTTCTAAAATTCAAATACGTTCGTTAATGATGGGTATTTTAAGGAGTTTAATTACTTTCTAAAAAGAATTGAGGGTTGTCGCCTTCCCTAGGAGAGTAAGTCAAGGAACAAACAATAACCATCATCAATTCTTCATCAGATACAGAAAAGTTGAATTCCATGGAATCATTAGCTGGGCAAAGCCTATATGATTAATCCGTGAGAAGCCAAAAGTTGAAATAGTCATAAATCACAGCTCACTATCTATTAATGGAATTTCTTGAATCATCTAAATGGCCTAATAATGTTTGGAAATTAGCTCTAATCTCTCACGCGTCACGAAAGCACCCATCGATCGATAAATTATGTAAAAGTAAAATAAATCGCAAGCTAATAATAAGTTAAGACTTAGAGACAAGATTTAGGGTCAATACCTAAGACAAAACCATTCCTGGCCATTAAACCTACAAACCGAAAAGACTAAACTCCACTATAAAAATCACAAATTTTCATTGAAGACGATCACTATCCGTCACAAGCTGCCCCTCTCAGAATATGCAAGTGGGTGATCCATGGGATGCTCCATTTCTCCCCCACTTGCCCTCCCACTTGCCTTATTGTGAGAGGGGCATTATCCGTCTTCATCTTATGACGGAAAGTATCTGTCACAAGCAAGACGCTTTGTATAAAAATAGTATCACTATAAAGATAGTGACCAAACTACAACTCCGAATTTGGACCCGCCAATAATTTAGGAATACAAACAAGTGCCCTCTAGACCTCCCTTGGAATGTACCACCAATTATACCCCTAGAGTAACCCACTAAATTATTGTAAGAGAAGACTCGTTATACTGCCTCACACACTCAAACCCGGGGTTGTACTGTTACCTGAATCACAACCCTTGTGTGAGTACCCCACAAATGGACATTAAAATATTCTTAAAAATCTTTGTCACTACCGACTAAATGAATAATGCTTCTTTATAAAGGCCAAACCATTGCCTCTTAGTCAACTTCCTTCATTTGTGGCCAATAATAGCTCCTTTTCAGAAGGCATAAGGTTCTCTTCCATCCCTGATGCCCTGCCCACAACGTATCATGGCACTCTTGTCGGAGAATCTTCAACAGTCCTTCAATTGAAGTCCTTCAATTGAAACTGAACCGAACCAATTCCAATTCGAACAATTAGTCGAAGGAGCGGAGCTTAGAGCCTTTACTTTTTACTCTATTAGTAAAGCGCACTCTAACGGCGTACCTTTGTTGGAAAAAGAAGAAGCTCTTGGGAAAAGAGCCACTTTAGTACTTTAGTGCATTGTGCTGATAAGAAGTCTCGCGCAAAAGATCTCTTTAGTGGTTTTCTTGACACCCCTATTGTAAAGGTTATCCTGGCTCAAACTCTAATTCCAAGCCACTTTTGTTTCCTTCAGGAGAATGCCTCTTTATCGTCAAGCTTGTTACTAAAATCTACTACGGAGTAATACTTACGAAGTATTTGTCATCGTTATCCGCTTTCTAAAATCTACTTTAGTGAAATGATAGAAGTTTCAAAAGCCGTGTTCAAAATTACAATAGAATCAAAGAAGAGATTTTTATATTGTCAAATGAGCTACTCCTACAAGGGATTGTGGGAAGGGGGATTCAAACCTTAATTGTCCACTTCTCTACCATTCCTCCGTCTTAACAAGTAGGTTATGACCTCTTCCGTATCAGAAAAGAAAAAAGTGATAAAAGGAAATACCTGATGATTACCACATTGATCACAGGAATTACAAGGCACATATGTGACCGTACTCCCTGTATCCACTATCAACGCAAACTCCTGTGGAGGCGTTCCGATCCATAACCTCGTCGTGTAATACCTAATTTGACAATTCACATATTTCATCAACATTAATCAATCAATATCCCTAATCAATAACATACGAAAACCCCTAAATCAAATCAATGATCAACACTAACCAATAACAATAAACCCTAAATTACACTAAAATACACTAATAGTAATCAATCAACTAAGAAACTAACCCGTTGGAGAGGAGATCGTCGTAGAGACGCATCCTAGCATTAGGCGAAACGCCATGGAGATGACGTCGGAGCTTTAACTTGCTGACGTCGGATGTTCGCGGCGGGGAGAGAGAAAGAGGGAGGATTAGCGGGCGGCGATCGACAGTCAGTGGCGGCTGCGCGGTGGTAGACGCAGAGAGGAGAGAGAAAGAGAGGAGGAAGAAGAGAATACTCATGGCGGCGGCGGGGCGCCGTAGACGGCGGAGCTGAGTCGACTCGGGCGTGATGGTGGAGGTTTTCAGTTGACGGTTTTTAAGGATAGTAGATTGTAGTACCGGTACGTGATGTACATCAAAGTGAAGAGCCGAACAAGTCTAGTATACGATTGACAGTTAGGTGATTTGAATATTTTTTTTTTTTTTTT
>VHZZ01001384.1:52524-62717 GCA_009801015.1 Silene noctiflora | reverse complement strand
GGGCCAAAGATAGGGCAAACCGTATCAATGTGCCCTAATTTACCGCATTTATAACAAATTTGACGTAGCCCTTCATACTGAATAATCCACACCTTACCATTCATTCGAAACTTTGATAAAAGTGGTTTTGACAAATCAATCTCAACACTCATTCTGATGAATTGTCCCCTTTCCGCCATAGCCGTAGGTTTGTCAATTCGGACCACCTTACCTATTTTCTCCCCAATTTTGCGAAGAATATCATCATGATAATACTCTACCGATAGCCCTGGGATCCGGACCCACGTTGTTAGGAAACGCATAGGTTCATCATTGGCCACGAAATTAGGAATCCATTTCCGAATAGTCAGGTAATGATCCCCAATCATCCATGGACCCTGAGAAAGGACATGTTCATAATCTTCCCTGTTAGTGAATCTCGCGACATAATAMGAGAAACCCACATCCATCAGAGTTAAACCACCCTTCAATCCCCATTTMTTCCTAACCTGTCGTAATAAAGCAAAATACCCAATATTTTTATCAAACATTTTGATAATTAGGGTTTCCTTCCAATGCTTACGAATCTTATTTTTCTCCAATTTAGTAAGGAGAATTGTTGGGCACGTTGGGTCATTTGCAAAGTCTTGCTCCTCSACATCATCATCAGATTCTTCGTCATATATCTCATTATTAGTGACCATGAAATCACTGCCATGATCTAAAGCAAAGGACGGCGAGCCTCCCTTATTAAGCGATTCCCTATACGATAACCGGCCATGCTGGCTATCCGGCAAATGAAAACCCTCTGGAGTCCCCAGAATTCCAGGATCGGGATGCAATTGCATTTTGCATTTCTTCGTAGACCGACTAGCAGGGTCATCCTCGCCGAGGGGCGACGGATTAGGGTTTTGGGAAGAGAGCATTTGTTTTTCGATAAAACCAAAATTTCACTAGTTGATGGTAAAGGATGCCGTTTAGTAATATGGCAATTTCATACTCACTAGAGATCTAAATCTGACTATGATATGATGTGATACGCTTCCAGTTGAGGTAACATGTTTGAATTCATTAGCAAGTAAAATGACAATACAATTATACAAGTTGCTTTTTACAGTTGTCAAAAAGTAGTGTAGTTTTCTTAAGCCTTACTCCGTAGTCCGTACTTGTTGTTACGGTAAATGCACTTTGTAAGATCAAGACGTTGCAACAGCTTTGACTTTGATTTGTATGGAGATTGCATCTTCAAATGTGCAGTAGTTATCCAAGCAACAGTTGTCTACTTACTACAATGCCCTTATCCTAATAAATAATGGAGTCAGTTTCAAAACTAAATAACGTATGCTAGCCTCATACCGAAAATAAAACCGATTTTTCAACATTCCACAAATAAACACTAGAAAACCAGAGCAATGCTACATTTAAGTTACATGTATCTGATGAGAAGGTTGTTCGTACTGGGTACATGTCATCACCTAGGTCTCGATTCCTCTTGCAGTCCTGCTCCTTTGCCTTGCGCCCTTATCCTGACTGACCCTTACTCTTGCAACCAAAAAAGAGTAAGTGGAACGACAGAATTAGGAGTTTACTACTTTACTCGCCTATTCTGTAGCTAACAAAGTTATGCATAAGCAACAAAAATTTGCCACTATTCAGTACATTTAGCTGGAAAATTAATGGTATTGTACATTTTCAGCCGAGAAACAGAAATCTCAGCAGGAGGCACTAATTAAACTCCCTGTTCTAAATTAGGGAGCGAATGTATATAAATGCTACAAAACTTTCTAGTTACATATGGCACAAAAAAGATAAATAAGTGACTGCATGCTATGGATTTTGTACAAATCTGGGTTTCCTAAGAAGAACATAGGGCAGGCGTATGGTCAAGATCTAAGCAATTCCTTGGGATGTTGGTTGTTAACGTAAATGTCGAGCCTTGTCTGATAAACTAATGTTCACCAATATAGACCAGTTATTTGATCAAAGTCAGGGAAGTCTTCTGGTCACTGAACCTCATCCATGATGGCAAGGTAATGCTCCACGAGATGAGGTATAAAACAAACAAGACATATGCCACTGTGAAAACACAAACAATGGAGCCAAATACTATCCCTCTTGCTTCCCCGGAAAAGAATTCCACCATCAGATATCCGTTGATCACAATCACAAGGCCAGCTACAAGCCATGCCAGTGTCTGCACACAAAAAAAAAGGGTATCTGATTAGTCTTTGGTCAAAAGTTAAGTTTTCCAGCAGAATATTCTTGCAATGACTGTACCGCTCGATACTATTAGTGCAGATGTCAGCTAGGTTAGGCTCTGGTAAAACAATTGAGTGGTGATGTTCATGACTAGCATTTCAAATTCGTCATTATCGAAATCGTCCTTTCGCTCCCTTTACTCCTGAGAAACTGATATTGAACAGTACACATACTCCTTTTCTCTATCCCTTATATTACATGTTGCGCACTTAGGAATACACCTCACTTGACTACCAGTACATGAAAGTTTATCTCCTCAGTCTGTATCACATATTGCTTCATGAATATGGTAAGGAGAGGACTATATGGTTCATACTGACATCCATGTTAACTGCTTAGGTATGGGTATGATAAACATAGATCCAAGATTTATTGACGTGTGATTCTTTATACTTAAGTCAAATATTGATAGCAGACTTAGTGAAAAGTCTGGTTTTATAAAAGATGCTTCATATATTTAGCTAGATGGATGCAAGAAAGGACATATGAAGACTAATGACTGCGAATAAAAATATTCAGTTTTAACAAATAGAAGAGGAGTTAATTTTGACCAAGTTCATTGTCAAATCAAATAAATAGGTCATAGAAATTTGTTAATCCTTCATTCTGTAGACCTTATAAATGACAAATAAAAATTCAGCAAGCAAGCAGACATCACAATCGATGAAGTTAGCATACCTTGAGTACAGGGCCAATTTTGAAATCACCCATAATCTCTTCCTTGGAAACCAAGTACAGGAGGGGAATGAGAGCGAAGGGAATCTGGATAGACTGAAGAACATTTAACCATTCATTAAGCGAGTCTAGCATATCATCTGACGTATCAAAGAGGAGGGCAACAATAATAGTTGGGATAATTGCACAACTTCGTGTGATTAGTGACCTTATCCATTTCTTCACCTTGAGGTTCAGGAAACCTCCCATAATGAATTGTCCGGCATAAGTACCCGTTAAAGTACTGCTTTGACCAGCAGCCAACAAACCAATTCCCCATATGTACAAAATTGGGAACAAACCTCCCCCGTATTTCTCCTGAAGGTAATGCCCAGCATTAGCGAGTCCTATACTGTTAGCTTCCGGTGTTCCATAAAATGATTTTGCAAAAACAGTAGTCACAAAGAGATTAATGATGAAAGAGACAATTAGGGCAAACGTCGACTCAATCGAGTAGTAATTAAGAGCCTCTTGAACTTGACCTCGCTTTTTGTGGTCAATATCTCTTGACTGTACCAAGGCAGAATGTAAGAACACGTTATGAGGCATGATTATGCAGCCCACAACTCCCACAGCTTGTTGTATTGTTTTTGAACTCAATTTTGGAACCACAACCCCTGAAGGAATAATATGCAAACGTTCAAACTCTTTGTGACTGGCATGATGTCTGTTTTCAAGGGAAGAAAGGCTTGAGGGGACTCACCAACAAGGAGCTCGGAACCACTCGGCTTTGTGTCATCAACCATCCAAGCAAAAGAAAGAGCCATTGTTGCGATAAAGACTGCAAAAACTGCTTCCAGTTTCCTCACACCATAATTTTCAAGAAATAGAAACAGGAAACTGCAAGAGAACCACAAAAACACCTAGGTCAGTATTCAGCAACCTAAACCATATACTTAGCCACTTTAGATCATTGTTCATCAAGAAGCTATCATGACTAAACCACATATGAAATGTCTTCTTAATTTTATGTGTACTGTTCATAATATTTTGACAGCTAGACAGCATACGGCAAATGGTTTGATACAGTATTTTACTCGTGCTATCAACAATCAATTAGAGATCATTTCATTTTATTTATATTCTCAAATGAATGGAAGACTCTCATCAGAGGTTCAAAGTGCATCTTAAAGAAAATGCCTCCAAAAAGGATCCCGCTCCAGCAAGAGTAAGGGGAATCGAATGTGTCCACCTCCTGGCATAAACTAACCAAGAGACTGTTCGCCTTTATCATTGCAATAGCAATGAATTTTCGTTTTCATCAGGACGTCAATGAAGTCACAACATTTTTCATATTAAAAAAAATCTCTTCATCATGTAACCGAACCAACAAGATCCGTAGTCCGGCCTTTTCTTGTCTTGATTTAAGAGGAGGGGTCTTGTTGCTATAGTTTACGCTGACGATAATATGGTACTGACAAATAAAGTAAGACATTTTGCACCTCACATCTAGTGATACACATGCTCTAACCTGGGTGCCAGATAGTGGAGGTATTCCAATTTTCAACACTTATCTTTCTTTTCTACTTTATACATCATAGAGAATCAAATACTTTAAACACAATAACCATATACAGCAAGCCTAAAAAGCTTACAACGACCACTGCTGTGATTCTATCCACAAAACAGAAGTAATACACATGCCATCAAAGAATTAGTTATAATCAAACACGCAGCTAAGAAAAACTCCAAGATGTGAATTTCTGTAAATAATTAGATTTAGATATTAACTGACACCACAATTCCCAAATAATACTAGAATTATCTCATCTGAAAATAACAAACAGACATCCATAAATACCATCTGTATATACCATACAATACCTTAGTAAACATTTTGAATGAAAATTATACCAACTACAAAGCAAATCAAACAGCTAAATGGGACTAGACACAATATCAGCTGGCTCAATCATCATAACCTGTTTACAACTTTACATCAAGTAGGATTAACTCAGAAATTTACTTTATTTGAATAATATAAAAAAATAGAAGTACGACTAGAAAAAGGAAGTACCAGTCAAGGGCCGTGATGAGAACCCCAGACCAAAGAGGCAAAACCCCACGGCTCAATATATTGATAGCAATAGCACTTCCAATAACCTCCTGAATATCTGACCCAATTAGGGCAAGCTCAGCCATGACCCACAACAACAACCTGGCCCAATTCGGGTACTCATCCCGGCAATGCTCTGCCAAGTGACGACCCGTGGCAACACCAAGCCGGGCTGAGAGAAGCTGGATAAGCAAGCCCATAGCTGTGGCCCACATCAGCAGCCACAACAGAGAGTAGCCAGCTATAGCCCCAGCTTGCAAGTCTCCCTCCAAGTTTCCTGGATCTAAGAACCCTATGCTCATTAGAAGCCCAGGTCCTGTGAAAAACCACAGTTTCTTCCATGAAAATGGTGGTGGTTCGACATCATATAATGAAGGGTGGTTGTATGTGGAGTTGTTTAAATCTACCATGTGGACCTTCTCACTTTCCTCGTAAGCTGGATCTTCCCTATCTTCTTCCTTTTCTTCTTCTTCATTGCGGCGTAAAAGCGGAATTTCCTGATTGTCCATCCCCTTTTCATCGGGAGGGGGGCTTTCGACTTCAAAGCTTGAAATCTTCTCCATCTCTCCTAAAGGTAACACATTTTTGTCAAGAGATTGAATTTTGTTGTCAATCAGACATATCTTCGTACTCTTGAAACTATAATATCAACACTAAACCACATATGATAGAGGCTCTATACAAAATATATTCCCTCAATGGCTCCATTCCATGATTCAAATTTATATTTGAATACTTTCCACGAAGCTCTCTGACTTTAACCATTGGTTGTTTCATAATTATAAATCATAACTAGCAATACAAAGGTTGCAGTCTGAAATGATTGCTAGACAATAAAAACAAAGGCCTATGTTCATTCAAGTATATAGACAGTAAGCCTCTGTGATTGCATTTGAGTAAGAAAAACAATGTGTAGCGTAGTTCATTGATTCACTGAATCGTCGAATAATGAGATTCGCCTTATTCGCAAAATGAATACTATCAGCAAGCCTCTACATTTCCACTTTCATAAATTGTGCTCATGAATTAGCTTAGGCTCTTAAAAAAGAATAACAGAACACCCATTTACTTTTCTTGTATGGTTTCCTCAAAATACCCGGTTGAGCGAGACTTTTACTGTTTTGGCTTTTGTAGGAAGCTTTCACAAATCCATATTCTTACCCACCTTCCTAACCATTAAAACTCACCATGTCTTCATTTCCCATCATCAGTTTAAATCACATTCCCAAGCTTAAATATCAGTGAGATGCGCTCAGGGTGCCTCAGGTGCGCCTTGTTGCACCCTTGTTATAAGATTCAGCAAGCGATGCACACTACTAAGCAAAGTCATATGTTCATCTAAATATTTAACTCTTTCCCTTCACTTTGCCTCTTTATCCCCATTTCCCATGTCCGCACTCTTTAAAATGCAAAAAGAGTATTGCCATCTATGTTACTCCGACTCGCTCAAAGGATTGGACAGGGTGTGTACCCAAGTGTTGACTCGGCATATGAAGTGTCAAAGTAACATAAATTGCCATACAATATCTTATTTCAAAAATGCAAATTTGCTGGCAAAAACAGTGTGTCTCACACGCATGAGGCACACGCCTTCATTTCACCCCGGCGCCTTAAAATCTAAATTCTCATCCAAATTATTCACGTTCTAGACATGATATTCTACATAGCAAATAACTTTCGTCTCAAAAACCCCACCACAAAACCTGATTTCAGCTTCGTCTTTTTGTGTAATACTTTGTATCACTCCGATGCATTTAAAAGTGCCTCTATTCCTTCAAAAACTCTACTTTTCAACTCGTAACTCTCTAACCCTCTAAAATTTCTTAGCATTTCGCCAAGAAAATTAGCTCAAAGCTGTTTTTTTCTAAATTGATCCAATATCTGATGCTAAAGTTGACTCTAAAAAGGAAATTGATAACTATTGACCGACACTGACGGAGTATGAAATAAATTAGCTCAAATTCCGATAAATTAAACCAGAAAAACGATTAATCAAGGGATTAAGGGAGCATTAATAACACAGATCAACGATAATGAATTGAGATTTAGATTGAAATCATACCTGGAGAAGAAGACAGCATTAACTCTAGGTCCAATACAATTGATTTGATTTCCGATAATGACGAATTGATAACAAGGTAATTATAAATTTATAACTGATCTGATTTCTGAGATTAACAAATAAAAGATATAGATTCTAAAACGAATCTGGATTAATCAGGGGAATCAAATTGGGGGAATTGAATTGTCGAGATTTAAATTAGGGCTAAATCAATTGAATTAAGTAATTAAAATTAAAATAGTAGATAAAGAGAGAGACGAATTTATCTGGGAAGGTTGATAACAAGAGTTCTTTCCCTCACCGTATCTCTCAGATCAACGACGTATTAACGAGATATGCGCACTGTAATAACTTGTTATTAAAGCCAACAAACATCAACATTTGGTTAAAGGACAAAAGTTGTTAACAAAAAGGTTTCCCAAGTCTTCTTTTGTCAATTTTGTTTTGTTTGATTACGAATATTTGACTAAGACGGTCATATTCGTTTTAAACTTAAACAATTAAAAGAAGACGGAGTATATTGACAAAATTTTGTCATATCTATCTAAATTGGATGTTGTTCGACCCGTCTTAACGTTGCTATGAATATATCTGTCTTAAAAGAAACCAACTGGAGTTTTTGTTATTTTCGTAGAATGGTCTAACAGTAAAAAAGTTATGCGGTAATTTGGAGTACTAACTATTTTGATCATTTTGTAATATTTACTCGTATATTATAGAACTAATGTCAATAATGTATAATAATTCTAAAGAAAATGGTTTTACCATTAGTAAAAGCTACAACATTACACTAAATTTAAGCACAACTATACGACATCGCACAACTAACGATCGCCGGCTTTGACCTAGACCAACACACTTTTAATTCCTAGACTAGATCCAGCCCTGATTGTGATCAATAGTGTAGTTAGGGGAGGTGAGTAGAGGCGTTCGCTTATGTTGAAAGATAAAAATTTCAATGCTTTTAGTTAAAATTTTTAATTTTTTTTAAGTTTTTCTTATACTTTATACCGTTGTCATTTAACTTATACTAAAAAAATTCGTCCCTACTGAATTCAAATTCTGGCTTGGTGAACGGATGTCTCCATAATCAATATTAAGTGTCATTGTTATGCACTCAAATCATGCTTAGAATCCCTACCATACACACAAAAGCCCATAGTTATGTTAAATACCAAAAGTATCTTTAATTTTGGACCTTAGATATTTAGACAATGTTATATTGCTAGAACATGCTCCATAAGAGACATAAAAAACGACAGTGTTCCAAGATTGGAATGACCAATACTTAGGGGCGGGGACGGGGGAGGGGGTTGGGACGGGTAATGATTTGATGGGTGGTGGGATGAGAATAGGTATCAAAAGTGTTATTCGTCGCGGGTGACGGAGTGGGTGCGGGTAGCACATGAGACCACTTCTCTAAACCCGCCTTGACCCACCTATCTAGCTAAATATGTATAATTAACTATATTATTAAAAAAAAATTAATAACTTAAAATGATAAAGCCTAAACTGTTATTCATCAAAGCCCATCTACTTGTCAACCCAAATTATTTCAGACCACTTTGTGGTAACTTATTTGTATAGGTTGTACGAGACTAGTATATTTAGATTCAAGAAGTATATTTTTGAAAATTATTTCATAACGGAAAAGGTAATTTGGCCATCAACCGCGGGTACCCGCGGGGCGGGGACGGGTTTGAAAAGTTTCACCCGCACGGGTCGTGGGTGTGGGCGTGGGTGTGGCTACGCATTATAGTTCGCGGATACGGGTGCGGGTTACTCCACCTCCACACCCACCCCACCATTGACATCCCTGCAAATACCAACTTGTAGGAAATGAATCCTCTCCATTTCTTTTTTATCCATTTCCTCTCACAAACATTATTATATTATATATTTCAATCTCATTCATTTACCTTTTTAAATTCCCAAAAAATCTACAACCATCTGATGAGACTCATATTTAATCTGATCCATTAATAAGTAATCAAATCTACAACGAATAAAGGCAATCAAATCTCAAAACCCCAAATACTCTAATTAGGGTTTCACTATCGTACCATAAAACGATCAAAGACTAGATCGACGACTTACCCAATTGATTACAAGAACGAAGGTGTGAAAATCTCCAAATAAAAATGAATAACGCCTTACGATTGATAGAAAGTATAAATGAGCAGTGTTACGTCGTTTGAGTGTAAAAAGTGCTCTGAGAGTGTTTTAGAATAAAAAGATAAATAAATATTGCCTCACGTTCTATTTATAACAAACCGCGTGAAAACCCGTAACGAACCGGACACTCGGTCGAGTACAGGACACTCGATCGAGTACACCTCACTCGACCGAGTGCTCTCACACTCGCTCGAGTCCTCAACGAACAGAATGCTGATATAACATCCAAACTAGCTACTCGGTCGAGTAGCCCCCCACTCGGCTGAGTAGCCTAAGGTCACAAATATGATGTATTACAGTCTTCCCTCCTTAAAACGAACTTCGTCCCCAAAGTTCAAACCCATACCTAATAACCACAACACAAAAGCTGACCCAAAGCTAAAACATACTCAAACCAACCCGAAACATGTATGAAAACTGACTCAAAGCTGTCTCAAAACATATGCGATCATCTCCTACCCCCCTAAAAAGAACAAGGTTACGTCCCCGTAACCAATCATACCTGATCAAAGAGGTGTGGATACCGCTCCTTCATCGCCTCCTCCGCTTCCCAAGTTGCTTCTTCGACATTATGATTGGTCCATAATACCTTCAGCAAAACTGTTTCACCATTCCTAGTCTTTCGTACCTTACAGTCCAAGATTTCTTTTGGCATCTCCAAGTAAGTCAAAGACTCATCAAACTCAATGTTCTCAACCTCTAGCACATGAGAAGGATCACTCAAGTACTTCCGCAGTTGAGACACATGAAATACATTATGCACACGGTCCAAAGCTGGTGGCAATGCCAAGCGATAAGCTACCTCACCAATCCGATCCAAAATCTCATAAGGACCTATAAACTTCTGGCTCATCTTGCCTCTCTTGCCAAAACGCATAACACCCCGCATAGGTGACACTTTCAAGAGAACCTTGTCACCCACCTGAAACTCGATGTCTCTCCGATGCA
>VHZZ01001381.1:133180-145367 GCA_009801015.1 Silene noctiflora | reverse complement strand
CGTCTTAGCTCTCTTTTATTATTTTTACATCTGCTTTTATTATTCACTCATTTATTTTATGCATTTAGACTAGTTCCAAATCAAAATCCCCTTGAACTGTTACCCCTAGACTAGAAATTAGAACAACTAAAATTCCCTGCCTCCCTGCGGATCGACCCTTACTACCACTTGCTAGTTGTAGTTTGGTTTTATAAATTTTACTTTTGATACACACAACGACAGGTATCAAAATGCTTTGTACATAATAATGGTAAAGACAACCTTAGCAACTTTGATGGTCGTAGTGATGAGGGAGTTTTTGTTGGTTATCCCGATCATAGTAAGACATTTAAAGTGTATAACAAGAGTACTTTAAAAATGGAAGAGATTGTCCATGTAATATTTGACGAATCTAGTCTCTTTGTTTCGAATACACAGGTTGATGATGAAAATGATGATGAAGATGATGACCTTGTAAATTGAATGATACGACATGACATGGATCAAGTGGTGGAAGAGGCAGAGAAATAGTTGCAGCCACTATTACTTGAAGAAGCTTACTAAAATTCAGGGGGAACTAATCCTTCCCAATTTCAAGATGGAGCTAGCTTATCCAGGGGGAATGAAGATAGTAGTTTATCGTTAACTACTGAAACTGAAACTAATCCACAAACACCCTCGCAAAATAATCCCCATGCAACAGTCACCTCTATTGTTGCACCAGAACCAAGTGAAACAAATGAGGTCTCCAACACCCTTGCTCCAAAGAAATGGAAACATCAAAGTTCTCACCCTCTTTCAAACCTACCCAGTGACCTAAATTCTGGAATAAAAATCAGATCCTCGCTCCAAAACTTCTGTGCTTTTGATGCTTTCATATCACAAATTGAACCCGACAATGTCACTTTAGCTTTAACAGATGAATATTGGGTGACGGCTATACAAGACGAGTTGGAGCAATTCGAACGGAACAAGGTATGTCCTCTTGTCACTAGGCCCTCTCAACGTACTTTAATTGGTACGAGATGGGTCTTTCACAATAAGCTTGATGATGTTGGACAAATGGTAAGGAATAAAGCTAGACTAGTGGTACAAGGGTTCAATCAACAAGAAGGAATTGATTATGATGAAACCATTATACCAGTAGCTAGGCGTGAAGCCATACGAATTCTTGTAGCTTTTGCATCTCGCCTCGGCATAAAAAAATTTCAAATGGATGTTAAAACCGCTTTCCTAAATGGCTATCTTCAGGAAGAAGTTTTTGTCGAACAACATCTGGGATTTATAAACAATAAGTTCCCTAACCACGTTTTCAGACTTGATAAAGCACTTTATGGTTTAACACAGGCTCTCAGAGCTTGGTATGATAGGCTTTCAAAGTTTCTGTTAGCAAACGGTTTTTTACGTGCTTCGGTTGATAAAATATTGTTTATCAAGTCATAGTCCAAGGAACTGTTGCTTGTGTAAGTATATGTCGATGACATTATTTTTGGTGCAACAAATGACATTCTTTATAAATATTTTTCGGATTTAATGAAATCTGAGTTTGAAATGAGCATGATGGGAGAGCTAGGATTTTTCCTTGGTCTTCAAATCAAGCAAAATAAGGAAGGAACCATGATCCATCAACAAAAGTATTTGAAATAAGTGTTATGTAAGTTTGGGTTGACTAATGCTAGCCCTTATGCTACACCAATGGTTCCTAACCTTAAACTTGACAAAGATGAAAATGGTAAGAGTGTTAGTGAAATCGTGTATCGAGGTATGATTGGCTCATTACTCTATTTAACCGCTAGTCGACCCGACATACAATTTAGCATGTGCTTGTGTGCCCTTTCCAATCAAATCCTAAGTAATCACATTTCAAAGCCGTCAAAATGATCTTTAGGTATTTGATTGGAACATAAGGTATATATCTTTGATATCCATCTCATTATGAACTTGATCTTGTAGGATTTTCCGATGCGGATTTCGCGGGTAGCTCATTGGATAGGAAAAGCACTTCGGGTATTGCTACATTCGTGGAACCGTGTCTAATTTCATGGGTTTCAAAGAATCAAAATACCTTTGCCCTACCCACGGAGGAAAGTGAGTATGTGAATGCGGCTCTTTGTTGCTCACAAATTCTTTGGATACGACAACAACTGCATGACTATGGTATTATCTTCAACACAACTCCTATTTTTTTCGATAATACTAGTGTAATTAATATCTCAAAGAATCCAATATAAACATAAGGCATCATTTTTTACGTGATCAAGTTGAAAAAGGTAATATATGTCTTAACTTTTGTAGAACGGAAAATCAAATAGCGGGCATTTTTACAAAACCGTTGGAAAGAGAACAATTTGTAAAACTTCAGTTGGAAATTGGTTTATTGGGTGATATGTGACTCATTTTATTTTACTTTCCTAAAATATTGACTAAAGATAAGGACATACATGTGGTCACCCTAGTTGATTATCAATTTACTACATGCAAAAGTATGGTACGAATAATATAACAATTATGCTTGCATTTGAGTTATTTTTGCATTAAGCCATCCTACCCACAATCGAAAATCAAGCCTCACCACTTCCCTCGTGTCACTAAAACTGTCCAAATCAACACTTCAAAAATGCCTCAAAAACCCTCATCCAACCGAAACTGAAAAGCCCTCAAGATTTCTTCGACCCAAATAAAAGAGAAAAGAAACAAATAACTTCTCCCACTAAATCTGCTGCCATACATGGAAAGTTTGGAAGCACATTTGTTGAGGTACCCATTTCCTCTACGAAACCCAAGGTTATATCTCCTCTTAAATCTGATGTCACAACTCGTGCCACTGTGACACGATACGAAAATCACTGCTCTAATTGAGGAAGATAGCTAGAATATTGGAGATGAAAACGAAGATGAAATCCATGAAGATGTTGCCTGTTGGTAATTCAAATGAAGAAGATACGAGAATAGTCTTGCTCTATTGTTCCCAAAATTTTCAACTAGTGACGAAATCACCGAAATTCTTGGTGATGACTTGGAAGAAAACTAAGATGACAAGCTCATTCTCATAAAACTTGTTCAAAACAAAGAAATCAGGGGTTCGAGGTCAAAAAAAAAAAACAAACAAAAATTCTCTGCCACAGTCAAGGTGAATGTTGCATTTGGTACCTTATCAATTGGCTAGTGATACCATGAAGTCTCATAAGGAACTTTTGAAAATTTGAACTTTCAATAAAGAATTCTTGGAGCATATGCAAACATTTCAGGGGGAAAGTCACGAGAATATTGATGATGCCTTGTTAACCTCATTTCTAGCCTCCTTATCCATTAGCTTAACCGATTTTGGCTTAATGTTTTTCAAATTGTTTTGCAAACCGTCCTTGCTTTATGTGTTGAACCTTACTTTGTTTGTTGTTAAACTATGTCAAGCTATGTCCGTCACTATGTTTGTCCTCCCTTGATGATGTCAAGAGGAGGAAGCAGTTAAATTATATCTTATGTGTGACCCTTTAACTCTTAGGCTTACGTTCACCATAACTATGTTTGCTACCATGATTAGATGTTCTACTTGGGCTAATTAAATTGACCGTTTTATATCTTGATCATGTTTTATATGTTTTATGTTGAATGCTAAATACCGACTAACCATGGGCTAAGGGGGAACATCACACATTATAAAAACTTGCAATCATCAAAGGAGGAATTTGTTAGACCACACTTTGTTGATGAAGCCAAGTTTCTTTGTCATTTAATGGTTTGTATCTTAGTTATTGTTAATAGAATTTGAATCTTACAATTACTCCTCAAGATGGTGCAAGAATGATCAAGATGAAGAATATCCCTAGCCTAAGTCAACCGTTGTACATGAGGTAGTGTAACATACGCAATTTGTCAAGTGACTGCAAAACCATGCAACAGTGTAATGCACTGTGGTTTCTGATATAGCAGGTAGAGATAATTTTCGAGAAAAATTTCAAGTTTACAAATATTTACAACTTTCATTTTAGAAATCTTTTGAAAGAAAACTTATGAGAGCAACATGCTTTATCATATGGAAAATATCTAATCTTTTTGGGTTCAAAGAAGTACATATACTTAAACTTAAAAAGGGGAACGTTGCCTTCCTTAACTTAAGGAACTATGTCTTTTTCTTTATCATCAAATCTTTTTAAAGTTGCTGAAATCTTTTCATTGAGCCTTGTGTAGATTTGAATAATCCACTCTACTCTAATATCTTTTTAAAATAATGAAAAGTTTTCATCATTCCTAAGCTTAGATTTTTATAATAATTTCTCTACCCTTAGGCTTTGTGTTCCTTGCCTATATAAGGAGCTCTTTCCCTCATTCACAGCTTAAAATATTTAAGATATTGAAGAACATTTATTGAATAATCTTGCAAAGCATTTCCGAGTCAAAAGTTTTTGGTTTTCCTTAAGTGTTTGCAAAATTGTTTAAAATCTTAAAGTCTTCAATGTTTTCAAAAGTGCTGAAATATCTCATTGGATCAGTTCGCTGCACTGTAACATAATAAGTTCGTTCCATGATTCTCGTGTTTAAGTCTGAATTGTAATCTCCATGTTCTTAAGTGAACCACTTAGATTCTGCCTCTGTAAACCTGTGAGATAGAACTTAAGTCTTGAAGTCGAGTAGCTTTGAGCATGTGAAATTCTTGAAGCGGAGTAGCTTCAAGCAAGTGCAACCAGGGTTGGTTGGCGAGTTATTTTCATTGTAAGGGGTTTAGTTGTTTGAGTAAATTTTTAAACAAGCAATAAAATAACGGTTCGACGTAGGCTCTGGAGTAGGAGTTGAACCAATTTTTAAACATCGTCTTGTTTGTTTATTTACTTTTACATTCTTCTATCGTTGCACTTTTATTTACCAATCTCGCTGTCAATGTTGAGAAACAGTCATCTATACTGTTGCATAGACCTGCTGTAACTCTTGTGAACTTATAATCCATTAAGTATCTCAAGTGTACTCAATAGTCTTACTTGTGTTAACTCCTAACCAAGTAATTGAGAAAATTTTAAAAGATACACATAATACACCTCCTCCCTCTCCTAGGTGTTTAACGTTCCTAACTCTTCAATACTTTATTGAATCAATAGTGTAACACCCTCATTTACTCAGGAGCCTTTGGCAAGGCATTTCCAAATGAATAAGAGGGTTACCATCTCAGATGGTCAAGGTAGTACATATCAAATCAATAGTAAAATAACAACTTAGATAACGTTTTTTTTTTTTTTGGTTAAATGTGAGTATGATTTTATTAAAAAAATAAATAGGAAAAGTCCCACCATAATTATAACAAGAATAAGAACTTTATCCTATTATCTACCTCTACCGACATCCCACCAAAAATAAATCCATCATCTCCCAATTTGTGTTCCTTACCACACTGATCAAATATCTAAAAAAATATCATTCTTTCACAGATCAAACTATCTTAAATCCACATTTTATCCCACCAACCCCTATCCTTCTAATTAATATAAAGGCAAGCTTTCCGTTTGATTCGAGTTTTCACTTCCTCCTTGATTGGAATACTCAGATGTTTAGGACGCATAAGAACTCCATTAATCCTACTCTTATTTCGTGTTTAATCCTTCATGCATGCCCAACCAAGTAATCATTGAGTGTTTGGGAATCACCCTGTTATTCCAGATCTAATGGTGCCAGTTCACCTTTTGTTGATGTTCTCTAAGCCAATCATATCCACGTTTTATGTTGTACCCTTTATAATTTGCAAACCAAGTTCCATTGATGTAACCATGCTTCACTCCCTCTTTTACTTTGCAGATATTCCTCCAAGTACAAATTGTGTCGGTAGGGGGAGTGTAATTGTGCCAATCCTATCCCTTCATATGGGTTTGGTGCACCCATTGTACCTAGAGCCTATCTGCCTTACGATATATCCAATCCACAAGTTTTGCAACTGCAGCTAAGTTCCAAATTTCTGCCTTTTTAATTCCTAATCCCCCTTCCCTGTGAGGCACTCTGACCTTCTGCCAGGAGACTAGGGGGACTCTGTGATAGTCCGGGGACCCATCCCATAGATAATTCCTGCAAATCCCTTCTACTCTATGAATGACAGCCTTGGGGAGAATGAAAATGGCAGCCCAATAGCAATAAAAAGTATTAAGGAAAGAATTTATTAAGGTGAGCCTCTCTACATAAGACAATTTTTTGCCCCCAATCCCTTAAACCTCAGTACAATTTTTTCAACAAGAGAATTGCATTCAAGCTTTGTCAATATTCTAGGTTTGACAGGTACCCCAAGATATTTAAAAGGCACAGTGTCCTTATGAAAGCCAGTCACATCATTAATATCCTTTTTTAGGTCTTCTGTCATCCTATTAAAATACACTTTAGATTTTCCTGCATTCATCCTCAATCCAGTGGCTTTATAGAAAGTTGAGAAGGCTCTCATTAGGAGGGTGATAGAACTTGCATTACCTTTACAGAACATCAACAAATCATTTGCAAACATGAGATGATTCAGCTTCATTTTACTACATTGAGAGTGGAATTGGAAAGGCCATTTACCATTAGGAAATTTAATAATCCGTGTCAAATATTCCATGCATAGAGTGAAAATTAAAGGTGAGATAGGATCCCCTTGCCTTAACCCTCTCTGACCTTTGAAGTACCCAAATTTAGTCCCATTTAAGCATAGAGATAAGACACTGATCTGAACACACCATAATCTCCCCTATAAAAGAACTAGGAAAGCCGATAGTAACCATCATTTGCTCAAAAAAATTCCATTCAACAGTATCATAGGCCTTTTGGAGATAAGTTTATTAAAGGTTATAAGATAAATGAAGTTTACAACCTCTCTAAAACCAAATTCAAGGTACAACTTGAAATAAAAGAGGAAAATTGTAGTCTAAAATGATGAAATCTACTAAATGAGACTCATAGGACAATCTTGCATCCTCCGATCCTCCACAATAATCCATAACAACCACATGATTAGTTGCCGAGACACACTAGTCACCATTTGCTGGAAATATCACATGGATCACCACAAATAGGATTAAAAAGGGTAACAAGGAACGAACACAAGCCATATACAAGTCAATACAAATAATCATTCTCACAAAAAAATGTAACAATAACCACACCCATCACTAATACAATCCAACACCATATCAAAACAAAATCAATCCTTCATCAATCAGTATGCGTGCTACGGATCATATATCATACGAGGACTGCTACAGATCACAAGTCACCCACGGCCTGATATAGATCACATGTCACCTCTCGCAAGCCTGCTACGGATCACATTTCATGCAACTCGGTGCTTGTTACGGATCACACGTCATCCCGAGCCTACTACGGATCACAGGTCGTCGACGGGCCTGCTACGGATCACAGGTCTCCGGAGGATACTAGATCATTAATGTACATATTATTTTTGTGGCAAGAATACAAGCTACGATCCCGGGACAAAGCCAATTTCCAGAATTAACCCCTCATCAACCATCACAATACAATAGCACAACAATCACAATGATAATACAAACATCATTTCTGTTAAAACCCAATTTGATTAGTTTTAATGTTGATGATGTGTAAGACAAATTAATCTCATTGTTTATTTAATCGCGTGCCTCTTAAGTTTTAATCTTATAGCTCAAGAGCTCTAATCGTCAATGAATATTGCACAAGGATGATCAAAGATGAAGATTGTCATAGATAGAGTCATGGTGTTGTAAGAGATCATTTGTACTACCTCGTAGCTTATTAGTGACATGGTCAGTAGTTAGTCAATGGTGGAAATGTGTTTTATAAATAATATTTGAACACTTTATATTGTGAGATAGAATAAAAAAATAAAATAACAATGAGTCATGAAGGAAATTACGTAACTCGTGTAATAGCTAGAAATATGCAATAATTATAATAATAATAATAAAAAAAAAAAAATAATATGACATATTATTAATTGGCGATTTCCTAATACTTTCCTAATTACATACACTCTACCACTATATAAGCAAGACGCACCATATTTACTTGTCATTATTTATAAACTCACAAAAATCAGAGAGAGAGAGAGAGAGAGAGAGAGAGAGAGAGAGAGAGAGAGAGAGAGAGAGAGAGAGAGAGAGAGAGAGAGAAAAGGGAGTTTACATCTTAAAACCGTATCAAGGTAAGTTTTCATAAACCGTCTCATAATATAACCCGTTTTGTAATTATTTCACATAACTTGATTTATGGACCACCATATGACTGATTTGTGACCTGACCCAACCGTGACCTTCGCCATGGGCCAACAAGGGCATGACCAGACTCTCATTAAACACCTCTGAATCGGCAGGAAGGGCGTCATCTGCTAGTGTTGCTGTTGTTGCTTTGTTGTCGATTGACCATTGGAGAACGCGGGTTTTATACCCTTGCCGTGACTGTGTGGGGACCAGACTTGGGTTGGGGAGGTTTGTCGATCCTAATGGTGGCGATAAGATGGTTAAAACTGGGACCTTGCGTAGGTGGTTGGCGGAAATTCGGGACTTGGTGGTTGTTGTGGGTTTGTGTTTAACCTACTATACATGATGGTAGATCTAACACTGTGTGCGACTAGACCTTGACCATGGGAGGTGGCGCTGCTGGTGGAAACACGAGGGGTCATAGGAGACCATGGTGGTGTTTGATAATGGCGAGAGGTGGTTGTCGTTTGGCTTTGTTGTGTAATGTCGTGTTGTGTTGCTGGTTGTGCAGGCCGTTGTTGTGGTTGTTTCTGCCGGCTGCCTTTGTGGTGGTTACACGGGGATGTTGGTCAGGAAGATGTTGGTGGTTTGTCGTGGTGGAGCTGGCGGTAGGTATTGGGGCTGTCGGGTTTTGGGAAACACGGGTTGGCTTTGGGTGTTACACGGGTTGAACCCGCGTACCTTATGTGGTTGGGTTGAGGTGTAGAGACAAGATTGTTTGAGTTTAACCATGGGTTGTGACATAAGATGGAAGCCTTGAGTCATGAGGTTATGAGTCGGGTTTGTGTGTCGGGAATTTAATTATAATAAGTCCATATTTATTGTCCAATTAGTTACATAAATGATTTAATTGTTTCATATTATTAGCTTAGTTAGTAATTATAATTATTATTTGTGTCTAGGTGTTGGTTTTGTTGTGAAACTTTATTGGTTGGTTGGATTACATTATTGGAGTATTTGCTTGACAGGTAGGATAACTACTCAACTCATGTTATTATTATTAATGACTTGTGCAATTTATAAAGGAATGTAAATTGGATGGATTATTGGATTATTGGGTGAGTTTTATGATTATTGTTGGATGCATCAGCTTCGTGTCTGAGATGAATTGGTTGGTAATTATTATTTATTATTGTTCCATATCATTTGTGTTGGTTACGTCAGATTCATTATGGGATGAATTAATATTGTTCCATGGTATATACATTTGTTTCCCAGGCTGGTTCTGCAAGACTTGTCTCTGGGATAAGTATACCTTAACTTCGGTTGGGATGAGTGCATTGTTTTTCCCATAACAGGGATTGGCGAGAGAAACGGGTGTTTCGGGTGATGAGCTCAGCTGCATTGGTTCTGGCTCTAGCATTGGCATTTGCATATCATATCATATTATGCATTTTTATTTATTTTGTCTTATACTTGTTGTTAGTTATTCTACACGACCTTTTGGTTGACGTGTATTTGTTGTGTTAAAAATAAAAATTGTCATCTGCTTTAATTGATGGTGGCCTGTGTTGATCCATTTAATATTTCCGGTTAAATGGGGAACAAATTGAGATAGCAGGTACTTGACTTAGTTGTAAGGAGCTTTGGGATGTGAAGACTTGGATCGTAGCAGTTGTCTAGATCACATTAGTTGACTTAATAATTAATTATGTAATTTTATTCATTTTCGCTGCGTAGTAAGTTGTATCGTTATATTTTAATTAATCAGTTGGCAAGTGTAATGAAACATTTATTGGTTATTCTATATGAAATACTTTGGTTTGTTTTACTTTGTTATTCACTACCTCGGGCAACCTAGATGGTAACAGCTCCTTTTATCTAGGAATACCCAGTTAAGGCTCTTGGATAAATGAGGGTGTTACAAAGTGGTATCAGAGCGAACTATCCTTAAGCCTAAAACAAATGAACTCAATGAATTTAGGATGTTTCTAATAAAATGAACCCGGGTAGAAACTGTTAGGAGCCCCTTTTGGCTTAGGATGAGAAGGTACCCTCACTCTGAATCCTGACCCTCTCAGTTTTGAACTAGACACCTTGGGGAAGGATAACGAGAGATGGGTTATTAAAAGGCATGTTGATTAAATATAGGTCTATGGATGCTTTTAAGTTACAGATTTTTTTTCTAACCTTGTTGCAGGATGCGAAGTTCAGATAAGTTGAGATGTGATTGTTAAAATCGCCTTGGGATGTGTAGTGTGAATGTTTAGTGTTTGGAATAGCTTGTGAAAAATCTTTAGAATATATTGCTTTGATTTGGAATTATGTGTATTGGTAGAAATATGTTATTTTAATTCATTGGATGCTACGAATTATTAGTTGCATATAATGTGTGGAAGTAGATGATAATTCATGTCTAGAGATATGCGGACTGTGTTGCCCTGAAACCATGTGTAGTTGTAGTAAACTAGCTATACGATGACATTTTTTTTTTACGTTTGATGTCGTGAGCTAAGAGAGATCTAGAAGAAAGAAAAAGGGAGTTTAATCTTAAAACCGTCTCAAGGTAAGTTTTCATAAACCGTCTCATAATATAACCCGTTTTGTAATTATTTCACATAACTTGATTTATGGACCACCATATGACTGAACCGTGACCTGACCCAACCGTGACCTTGGCCGTGGACCACCAGAGGCGTGACCAGACTCTCGTTGACCACCTTTGACAGGCGGGAAGGACGTCGTCTGTTGGTGTTGTTCTTGTTGCTTCGTTGTTGATTGACCATATGAGAACACATATTTTTTACCATTACTGTGACTGTATGGGGACCAGACTTGGGTTGGGAAGATTTGTCGACCCTAGTGGTGGTAATAAGGTTGTAAAAGGTGGGACCTTGCTTAGGTGGTTGGCGGAAATTCGTGACTTGGTGGTTGTTATGGGTTTTGTGTTTAACCGAGTATACATGTAACACCCCCATACACCAAAGTGCCTTACTAAGGACCACCTTAGCATATTGAAGTGCTACCATCTCGATTGCCCGATGTAAAGTATATCTGTAATACCCGTATTTTAATGCGTAATATTTGAATAGTTTATGTTTCATAAATAATTAAACTTAAATAATAAAAATAGTAATAATAATTATATTATTGATAATAATAATAGTAGTATTCGATAATAATTAATAATACGTAAATAATAATAATAAAATAATAAAATAATAATATAAGCTTCCTATTTATTTCTTAATTGACCTACCTTACTACTATATAAGCAATCAAACCCTCCCATAATTTCTCTAATTCTCTCATAAAATCAAAAGGCTTCATAAAGGGGAAAAATAAGGGTTTCTAGATCTGAACAATTTGCCTCAAGGTAAGTTTTATAAAACCGTCTCATAATATAACTCGTCTTGTAATCGATTTATATAACTCGTAATTAGACTACCGTATGACCCAACCCTAACTGTGACCATGACCGTGGACCACCAGGGTATGACCGGACCTCTGTGGGACCACCAGTGACCGGCGGGGACGTGGTGTTTTGTTGGGTTTTGCATGGTGATTTGGTGGATGTACCATGGGTTTATGCGAATATAACACCTTAGCCGAGACTCGTTTGGGACCAGACCTGGGTTGGGTTGGTCCATGGTAGTGTGTCGACCACCGTGAGTGGTCGTGGGTGGTGTTAGGCAGTGGATAGTGCAGATGTTCGCCGGAGTTCGCAAAAACAAGGGGTTATTAGTGGTTGTCTTTGTCGTAGGGTTGATTAGGGTGACCACTGTGAGTGGCGTGTGATGGTGAGGATGCTGGGGAAACCGTCGTGGGTCAAGGTGTAACATCCCCGTACTCCAAAGTGCCTTACCAAGGCCACCTTAGGCATAGGGATGCTACCATCTCGGTTTCCCGAGGCAATGATAATCACAAGACAATAAAGAAACAACTTTAAATAATGATTTAAGTGATTACAACGTTTACCAAAACTGTCTAACCAAATAAAAATCAAAAAGGAAAACTGTCAAAGTCTCAACATCCAAATCTACTATAAGACACGGACACAGCGGAAGACT
>VHZZ01001380.1:106072-116529 GCA_009801015.1 Silene noctiflora | reverse complement strand
ATTTACGCATTTGGAAACCGATTTCAATTTCCCCCTTCCCTTGGGTTCGACCCTTGCTTTCCGCTTTACTTTTTAGTAGTTAATAGGTAATTAGTAAGGTTATAAATTGTTAATTTGACCGTTTTAAATAGCGACGTTTTTAGCGGGTCATATATTCATCTTAAATACAAACTCCTATTTAATTCATTTAGTCGTATTTGGATCTTTAATCGACATGTAATTTCGAGTTCTGATAATTGGGGCAAAGATTAAGACTAAAGCACTCCAAAAGGGGTCGGATCGGGTATATACCAATGGGATCAAACTTGGACGTAGAGAGGAGATAAACTTATTTTGGTGTTTTGAAAAGCGGCAATTATAATCCACTCAGCAGTCACCACAATTAGAAACACCAGTAGGCACAAGGCAGTAACCGTGAGAGTGAAGTGGAAAGCACATACTCGTAGGATTTAGAGATAGGAGGAGAATCAAAGAGATATGTCCACCCAAGCCTTGCAATTCGCTGTGGCATCATCACCATTACTCCCTTCACACCACTCCAAAACCCTAACTCTCTTCAATTCTAATTCCACCCTCTCTATTTCCCCCAACCACAACCACAACCACCACCGCCGTCATCTCCGCCTCCGACGTATCCATGTCGGTATCGCCGATACCGAACCTCCTTTTAGCGGCGACATCAACTCCGTTGCATCTACTACTACAGCTGCTGACCAAGACGATCAACATGATGTAGACCCCACCCCTGAGGATCTTGAGTATATTTCCCAAATCCAACGTGTAATTCTTCATTTCTCTACTTTCGATTTCAACTTTTCTTATTATCGCTCTTTGTTTCTTTGTTTCTTTCTTTGTTGTTCTAGTTCGATTGTTTTATTTGGATGTCGGACATTATTTGTTTAGGTGTTGGAGCTGCTTAAGAAAAACAGAGACATGCTCTACGGTGAGGTGTGTATGTCCCCTCCTTCTCCTTGCTTTCTTTCTCTTACTTCCACTCTTCATTCTTTTCGACTCGTTACTCTTTTGCTTTTTGATGATGTATTGTCAACTTGTACCAATGTAATTCACGATGCAGTTTTCATTTTTGGCAGTCAACCCTTTACCACACAATTTGTAGGGCCTCTTAAGTCACTTGAGTAATGTTGTAGACCACTCCCTTCGTCCCAGTCATTTATTTACCTATTCCATTTTTGGGGTTCCCACTCATTTATTTACCCATTCCATTTTTGGGTCCCACTCATTTGTTTACCTTTCTAATTTGGGAATGAATTTCATGAGTTATTTGATCCTCCACTTCATCTTCATCCACTTGTCATCTAACAACTATACTTACAAAGGTTCTCCTCCCCTCTTCTTAGTCTTTGTGCCAAATCCAAAGGTAAACAAATGATTCAGACCGAGGGAGTATATAATTATGGATTCTTTCCGGGAGAAACCCATGTGTTGACTAGCTCATGACTCATGAACCTTGTGTTGAGTAGCTCATGAGCTACTCTGTTATCTATTCTACCTTTAAGTGACCAAGGATTGCCAGTAAAGGACTGACTTTAAGAAAAACAGTCGTCTACGACTCTTTAAAAATGATCCCATTTCCATATGGATTGCCATTTAAGGAATGATTGCCATTCGCTTTCCATTATGACCTCTCAATTCCGTTCACCTAAAGATTCCTTCATTCTATAAGAACAGCCTAGGCTTCAGCAATTTGCATCTCGTGCACTTCTCGTTGCTATAAATCTGACCAACAGTAGTCCATTGTGGATCACCAATATGGTAAAAAAAAACTGCCACATACCCCGTGCTTACCTCACACTCCGGATCAACACGCGCTTTTATGATTCCTCTGCTGGCACGAATGTTTGGCTGGATGTTTTAATACACTACTGTATTTGGTGCCTGGTGTTGTGGCTCCTTTTCTGCTTTTTTGAGTTTGCCAAACACTTACAGATTCTCCTGGTCTACCCAAATATCTTCATAGGATGTCTGCAAGTTTGAATTTATTAAAAATGTGCTAGAAATTTTGCCTGTTTTATTACTGCACATAGGAATTGAAGATTGCATTTGCTGTTAATTTTGTCTCCAAAACATTCGTTGTCCTGCTGAATTTATCTACAGCATGTCCAATTGTCCATTGAAATTTTAGGTTAAACTGACGATTTCGATTGAAGACCCCAGAGAACTAGAGAGACGAAGGTTGCTTGGAATTGATGATTCTGATGGACCTTCAAGGGAGGATTTGGTAGCTGCTTTAGAAGAAGTAAGTCTGTTTCTGTAAGCTGATTCAGCCTTTATTTTCTTTATTGTGTTTAGTATGTCGTTTTGATATGGGCCTCTTGTTTGACTTCTCCATACTTGTATTGCTCATGATTATGGCGATCCGGGTTCCTTTTTGCATATTTTTCTGTATAATGTTTCCATTGATGATAAGTTGCCTGAAAAACACCCGAATTTCTGGTCAATCTGCTTTACTATCTATTGGGATATACTTTATGGAGGGAAGAGTGGGAGAATGGGGGATAAAGGGAGGAGTGCCTTTCTCAATGTTTTTCTTTATAATGTTTTACTACACAATGAATTACGGTGCTTAAAAGAGGTTATTGTTAGCCGCTTGTCTTAACAACTCGGATTCGAGCTGGGAAAAGTAACCGAGATTAATAAGTGCGACATTATCTACTTTGTTTCCAATTTGAGATGAATGAAACAAAGAAACTATAAGGGATCATTGGACATATTAAAGTGGTAGTTTGTCCACATTTATCCAATGGTCAATCATAGAAGTTATACTTAATATTATGTTGGTAAACTGTTCAGTGAAAATCGCTTATAGTTTGTGTGCTAGAACGGTTTCAGATAATATATATTAAGTGGACCAAGATGATCATACAAATGATGGTTGGAAACTTGGAATATTATTAGAAAAATGAGATGGCGCCACCCGGTGGTACCGATTTTGAGTACCACCAAGGACATTTTTGTAAATTTAACCACATTTTAATATTATTTAAAATTAGTCAAATAAATTACCACAAGGGCAGAAATGGAATAATATTACGTGCTTATGTTAGTGATCACTTCCTTCATCATACATTCGCCTTGCGACAACCACCGTATTTATTTTTGGTGTGTGTGCCACCTCCATAAGCTAATTATACACACTTTTTTTTCCTATATATGAGTAAAACAAAGCAAAATACACTACATTTCAACCGAAATGCGATAATGGAAATCGAGTCATGATTTTTAAAATAAAATTTTTAATAAAGTTGCACGCTGACGATTGTCACAGAAAGCGATTCCAATAAATTAAAATCATGGCCGAAAAATTGTTTGATTGTATTAGCTAATTGTAACTCCTTCTATAATCGAGATTTGTATAAACTTTGTATGAGGAAGATACAAGCAGGAGGCTGCTTGTAGCTATTTAAATTCCAAGGCAAAACATAAGGTGAAAACAAACAATTTTCCTTATCTGCCCTTCCGCCCTTCTGCTGAGTTAGCAAAAATCTTAACTTGTTTTAAAATTTGTTATTATTTGATTATTTTAATAGGTTGGTACTGAGTTTGTGTACCACCCGGTGGCGCCCTATCATTGTCCATATTATTATTGTTACTCAAGCTAACACTAGTAATTAATGGGCCAAACTCAAATTAGGTCCAACTTTGTTTTTACCTAGGGTTTTTATGCTAGTTTCTCTCTATATGTGTGGACATAAGAGGATCAACTAGTTTCTCTCAAATGTGGATATTGGTAGGTGTATAACTAGAATTTGTTATGTTCATTAATCAGAGATATTTTCAAATACCATAATTTGAGTTCTAACACACAATTGTATACTACAAATTCTAATCTTTAACATATTTGAGGCATCATACACAACGGCTTACATGTACGATGGAATTCAATGTTGTCGGATTGAGATTCTACTTTAGATCGATAGAGTAGGTAGAATCAAATCGGTAGAATCAAATCGGTAGGGTCGTAAGATTCTACAAACTAACTAAATATAGTTTTTTATTTGGTAAAAACATAAAATTGAAGATCAAAATACAAATTTATTAATATTTATCCATAAATTATTGATGATTAATAATTTTTGTGTCATTGTTAATGAATATGTTTCTACAACTTATACAAGATTCGAATTTTACAATCATTATATAAAATATATATATTTATTCTTTTATCATAAAATCGGATCGTAGGATCGTAGTAAAGATCATAGGATCGTATTATGATCCTACCTTTAGAAATTTTCAAATGAATATGATCGTAATATTCTACAACCATAATAGAATCGTAAGATTTGGGATCGGTTAAGCGTTTTTGGATCGTAAAGTTGTGGAATCGTAGGATCAAATCAAGATTCTGACAATAATGCGATGGATGCATGGTTTGGAAAGAAAGCTTTCTTTAATGGGCAACTTTTTATCATTTTGGATTATTTGAGGCTGTTTGTGAATGTTTGTGAATATCTTTGGAGAGGAACAATGAGAGGATGAAGGATGGGATATGAAATGAGTGTTGCCTTTTCTCTGATTTACGTAGTATGGTGATTTTTGAGGACACTGTAAGGAATAGATTTGAAGTGATCTCAGATTCAAATATTTTCACTTTCCTCGAGCAAATTAAATATACCCCTAAGAGTAGGGAGATTTGAAGTTTTGAGTGAAAACCCCTCTCGTCTTAAATTGCTCTCCTATGTCCAAATCTATGTGCTTTGTTCTGCCGCCTTTGACATACAATCCTTCAATAGAAAACATTGTAAATATCTTTTGTCTTCAAAATTTGGGATTTGAGTGACCACTATATTAACTTTTATTTGATCAAAGAAGAAAAATAAAGAAAGAACAATCTAACTTGGTTGACTGCTAATTATTCCGCCGGAAGGTATTTCGATTTGATTTTAGGATTAGAAGTGGTAACAAGATGTAAGCTTAATTGTTTGTTATGAATCTGTGATTTCTACCCCCTCTCGGTTTCTTAAACAAAAAAGAACCATTTAAAAGTAGATGGCAGTTTATTTATCTGTTTATGAAACTCAGTCGGGTGAAATGGTTACAATGTTTTTGTACTTCCATAAAGTTCTAGGCATTCATTATTAAACGGAGCCATGGCATAAAAATTATAATCAAGGATCATGCACACAATATGTATTATATGGATGTGGTGTGGTTCTTCTACTCATAAATTAAAGACACTTACAATAAGGAATTACTGCAGGCGATGCATTTCTGATGGGTATAATATCCATATGTTTAGGTTAATGAAGGAAAAGTCCCGAGAAACCGCATTGCCTTACAAATGCTTGCAGAGGAGATGGCAAGTTGGCCTAATCTGGAGGTAGTGATTAGCATTTATAACTTTTTCACGTTTCTGCTTTTTAAATATGGAGTATCCAAGTTTTCTCCTTTCTCTTCAGCTTTGTTAATAGGGCCTCACACTTTGCTACGTATTTTGATCACATTCGATATTTATTCTCGGCCAAATTGATGAGGCTTTTATTTGGAATAGTTATACCTTCATGACTTGCCCTTATATGTTGCAATATGTCAAATGAGGCAAAACTCATTCTTTTCAAACCTATGTCAGATCTAATGACTCTTTGTGTAAGGATGTATAACTATAAAGTAACAACAGTACATAATTGGGTGTGCAAAAACATCATACCCTATTAGGGGGCGTTTGTTTCGCGCGTGGGTATGAGTTTGGAATCAGGAATCATACCCGGCTCGTATGGGTTTGGAACTTGATTCGTCATACCTTGTGTTTGTTTTAGTTTTTGGTCGAATGAGGTTAAAATTGATCAAAGTTAAAAAAATCTAAAATACAATTTTTAAAATAATTATTTTTGATATTGTGAAATCATGTAAATAAAAATTTGATCAAATAAACATAAAAAAATTCATTTACAATATTTCATATGTTTTTTCATAGTTTTTGTTTTTGTAATTTGATGTCTTTTGTAGATGCTCTATGATTTTTAATCAATGGATTGAAATTTCACTAAAAAAAATTGCTGTAGTTTCTGTGCTATGAGGTGTTATAATGAACATCTCCTTACTGATGTAGTTCTAATAGACTTTTGTGATCTAACAGGTTGAAGTATCCAAGACAAAGGGAAAGAAGAAATCACTCTATGCCAAAGCCACTGATACCGGTATTGATCCTGAAGTAGCAGCTAAGAAACTCAAAGTAGACTGGGATTCAGCTGCTGAAATTGAGGAGGGTGATACCAATAATGACACTGAAGTACCTAAAGCACTGGTATGTTTCTGTATCCTCTACGGTTAATTCAAATATTCTTATGTTAAATCACAGGCTTCAACTGAACTTGCTGTCTGATACTTTAAATCGCTAGTTTCTTTTGCAAAGAGTAGTGGACCAACTAGATAGCAGATAGCAATGAGAACCGTCTTTGCTCTTAGTAACTACAAAGCTAACCTGCTGGAGTGTAGACATGTTTATCTTGTGATTTCGACAGTTAACAGACCTTTACTATTGCGTTACCATGCTGTAAGGTTTAAAACACCCGGCAAATTATTCGGTTTTACCATGTGAACCTTTCACAACGTTTTGTTCTATTATATGCCTCAGCAAAAAGCTGTATCCATGGCCTGTGGCCCTGTGGGTGTTGCTATTTTTTAAATAATCTGGGTTGGTAAGTAACTGCCTGTGATAAGTGCTATTAAACTGGTCCCTTCCCTTGGTTTTCAGGGTTATGGAGCTTTGTACCTCGTCACAGCATTTCCAGTCATCATTGGAATTTCCGTGGTTTTGATTTTATTCTACAATTCCCTGCAGTAAAGTTAATAGTTCATCTACTGTTACAAATTGTAGAGAACTTCATTTTGATCATTTTATGTCGATAATAATCCTTTAGAGTGCATATTTTGTAGAGTTGTTATATTTGCTACGAGTGTTAAAATGTTTAATGCTGGAAAATACTCCCTAGTACTCCATATAGTAGGTGCATCTATAGTACACATAGAAACGGAGTAAATAATTGGCATATAGCCTAGCCAATATGTTCCACATAATAGCACCAGTGTGTGCACAGAGATGGTAAGATCATTCACTACAACGATTTCATGCTCTTCGCGAGGGTCTTTGTCTCTCTTTGTTGGGATTTATAATCTCCAGCTTCTTTGTTGCACTCATCGAGCTATGTTTGCCCATTACATGGAAATGCGTGCACATAATATCTTATATGTGAACCGAAGTGGCTTATATGGTGAAGGATTTTTATGGTTGGACAGAGGACATTAAAGTTGAGAGTTTGTATTATTCAAAGCCAAAGCGTTTTGTCGAGGAAGTATATGTGAGTTTCTTAATCAAATTCCAACATTCATGATTAATTAAACTAAGATTTATCTTAGATTAATTTCATAAAAAAGATTTGAAATTTTAATACAACAGAACGCTAAAATAATAATGAGTATTATCTATATAAGTCAATACAAACCTTTGTAGAAGTTTTTATAGACATTGTGTAGCAGTCTAGACATGGATCGGACGCCAGAATGGATATTGTTATGGTAAACACGCGAAACTCAAAATCTCGTACTATAGAGTGTGGAGGTTCGAGTCCTCTTCAAGGCATAATGTCGAGAATGCTGGTATTTCTCAAGCCTTGCCGACAAACTCCACGTCAAAGAAAAGCACTGAATTTGGAGGAATTATACATGTTCCTCCCCTGCATCCAGCTCCTCTTACTCCATACCCCAACTCGGGAGGAATTCTCAGTTTTCTTTTACCACCTTAAAATAAAAAAAATAACACACACACACAAAAAAAACTTTATATTACAAATTATCTCAACAAATTGAAACATTTTACATTTTGTAAAGTTTGAATATGTTAAAAACAGATTGAAAATACATTAGTCTTACCAGTAACCATAGGAGGGATGCCTTGAGTTCCTAGGATACCTTGATCCCAACCTTTAATCACCTATTAATCCAAACAACATCACTAACATATTACTATATTCTTAACTCAAAAAATTAGTTTATTGAAGCAATACGTACAGAAAAAGGTCTCTGAGTAACTTAAAAGAGAAATCGTCTCTTTCAAGTCTTTGTGTTACTCAAATGTGATATGGTGAACTTTTCACATTACCTACTCGATTAAGGTAGCATACGTTAAAATTGCATAAATTTAGTGTGTACATCTTGGGTATAAAAGTCTGAATGTAGTTGTAAATAATGTTTGTAATGTAGTTTTTGTATTTGTCACCCATCTTTACAGTAACAGCCCTACAATTGAGTAATTGACCATGTCCCCTTAGTGGCAGTGGACAGTGGTGCCATCAGGATTTGAAGTTGGTGGGAGCGAAAACAAAGATTAAAAATTGTGGACGCGGCGGATCTAGTAATGAGATGGTGTATAACTAAGAAGGTAATCGAAGAAATAAGAATGCATAAACAAAGTTAATAAATAATAAGCTTACCTCGCCTACACCAACACGGAAAGTAAGAGGCTTTCCTCGAGAATAACTGCTATCAAACACCTTCCCATCTTCTAATTTTCCCACATAATGTGCCTGTTTTATCAGCTTTTAATTACAACTAGAACACTATCCAACTGCAGAAATTGAATCATAAATATACAAACAAATAAAACAACACCTTAATGAGCTGGCCTTGAGCAGCAGGAGGACCAAAACCCAGGAATTGATCACAGAAAGCAAGGCCAGAAGGAGACACATTAAATTCACAAGCTTCCTCAACAGCCTCAGCTATCTTGTTTGGAATTACAACTCCACTCAGTATTCCAATATTTAATCCAATTCCAATCAATTCTCTTCTTCCAATTCCACCCCATTTTGGATTTTGATTCAATTGCAAGCTTGATCTAACTATGTTGGTTGCTTTCGTAGGATAAATACCATTTTTAATAGGAATATGAATTTTGGGGGACAGTTTGTTTGGAGTTGAGAAAACTAGAGAATATGAAAGGGAAGTCATTGCCAGTTTCCCACCACTCAAGGTTCAATCCTCTCCACATCTACTAACACTCACAGAGTCGCAATATTTGAATATGATAATTGTATAAGTTGAGCACATATGGACATATGCTTGAGGCTTGAGGTTTTATGTTGGGCTTGCATGCTAAAGTATACACATGGACGATGCGGATACATTGTTGTTTGGTTCATCATAAGATTCGAGACAAGGGTTAGAAAATACCTCCGATGTTTCTTTTCAACAATCAGAGTCAAATTTTCCATTTAAGTTTTCTTAATCTGCCCCCTTACGGCACATTTTAGAAAAACCGGTCTAATAATAAGTTCAAGTTCATGAATTTTTTAATGAGTGACCAAACTACTATAAAAACGAATTTAAAGTAACAAGAATAGAATTTTGTTAATGTTAGAATCCTTACTATACTCTTCAAGGATACTATTGTTCTTTCAAGTACAATCACCATTTCTTTGCAACAATCTATTTTTTTTTTTTGCAACGGTAAAGAAAGATTTTCGTACATGTGGCATTTGACTAATTTGGTCAAATGCACTTATTTTATTAATACGGTAAACTAAGATAACAAAGTAACTACATCGGGACATAGAAGTATGTTGATGGCGTACGGATGGCTGCACACGGAAAACAATTTCAACATTCACAGCAGACTTGAATGAACTAGCAACTCTGGTCAAAGGATAACACTCATCTTTACTTGTCTTAATTGATGAAGCTTCGGAGAAATACCTGTAACAAGACCCAAAAAAGTGTCTTGGAGATTCATCTCCTTGGTTGTGATACCCGTCCTCAGGAAATTAAACCAACGAGCTCCCAAATACACTTTATTACTCGTCTTAATTGTCAAAGTTTCGGAGAAATACATGCAACAAGACCCAAAAGTGTGTCTTGGAGATTCATCTCCTTGGCTGTGGTAAACATCATCTGGAACCCTATAAGACCCTTGATCCATTGCGAGAGAGCAAAGTGTACTTACGCCCCATGGGCGTATAAAGGAAAGACGGAACACAGACCAGAAAAATCTGTCCCGAGAGGAGAGAAAACTCTTATACTTTGGAACACAACCACAACGGACAAGAAACTCGTAGCCCAGAACATCGAGTCAGAAAATAGCTGACACTAAATAAAACAACTTGAACAGCCTCCTGACCAAAACCATCGTTAAAATCCAGCTAGGGATGGGCACAACACAAACCGGATGTAAAGCTACCCTTGTCATTATTAATCCACACTTAAAGCAAACAACCCATAGATAAGGGGACAGGTCACCCCAAATATCCATGAGGAAGTCGGTAAGATAAGCCTATAAAAGCTTATTATTCGGTACAAAACAAAGTACGAAATACACAGATAAAACATAAACAAGAAGATGAAACCACCGTGTTAGGACATAATTGTTGATGATGACATGCCCATTTTAATTGTGTTTCTAAGTGTACCATTTCAGGATTAATGTCACCTCCTTAAGCAAGAAT
>VHZZ01001380.1:44965-79163 GCA_009801015.1 Silene noctiflora | reverse complement strand
CACCTTGTGAGACCTTAGGCCGTAGACTAGACCTTTGTCTCGACCCAGCTACTCATATGTGAGGATTAGAGCCTCTTTTGGGTCGCTACATTCTTGTCGACCCCCATATAAGTTGTGAGTAGGTCTCCTCGGTTTGCATGTTATATCAAAACGTATAAGTGTGTCATTCATTCCTTAGGCCATGAGATGTCTTATTTTTGTGCACATGTTGTGAAACAATTCGTTCTATGCGTGTCTTTGAAAAGACCAACACGAGTGCAAATCGAAAAGTCAAGGCTTAATATTACAAGTCCACATGCTAACAGCTTAAAATGAGTGTTCATACGTGTTTAAATAACTAAAATCTTACGACATGCAACAAGATCAAACATTGATTCAAGTCTACTGACATCCGCAATACTGAGCATTAAAAAACCATGATATTCTATTTATAGGCTCCGGCCTCAGGTTGGTTCACTCGTCAATCATCGTCTCCATTAAATACTCCTTTCGCTACTCAAGTGGGCTCCCAAACAACTCTCTCTCACCCTCATTTGCTTGACACTTAAGAACCTATACGCTTTCTTACGAGTAACTGGTTCAAGCTCCATCCTTGATAGCTCTTCAAATACCTCTTGAGCTGTTTAAATGATAAGTGCCTAAATTGTACCAATTCCCCTTTTTATTCTCATGCTTTTTGATCGTTTTTGGGACTGTTTCGACCCCTTATTGATTGCATTTTTCCTCTTATTTCGCTTCACTCCCATGCTATAAGCCTCTGTCGCCTTTTTTTTAGGAAATTGGGTCGTGACAAGGCGAATCAGAATGAGGAGCAAGCTCGTGAATCAATCCTGTATGCATGAGAAGAGAAAAAAAGGAGGAAAAGCTGATAAGGGCTCCTCAGCCGATAGGCCGGCAGCCGGCTGGGAAGCCATTCCCCCATACTTAGAGGATTTGATGGGAATTTTGTTGACAAAAGAGAAAAAGAGTCGGTGTCGCTGTCGGCAGGGCAACTGGCAACCGACCACCCGGCCACCGGCCTGGAGCAACATATGAAGATGGAAAATGGTGAAGGAGGGGCTCTCTGCCGGTAGGCCGGCAGCCGGCCAGCCGGCTGGGGGACACAACCCATACTTAGCCAAATAATTCCATTGAGAAGAAGAAGAAAAGAAGAAAAAGAGCACGGTGCTGGCAACCTGGTCGGTGGCCGGTCAGCAAGTTGGGGAAGCATTCTCAACACAACTTCCTCTCATTTCCTCATTTTGGGCCCAAATTAGAGAAGATTATAAATAGACTCTCATAAGATGTTTTGGACACAACACCCTAGATAGAAAAACCCTAATTTAAGCATTCAATATTTCCTTAATCAAACTTTAATATTTCCTTAATTAAGTGTTAATTACTCTACAAATTAGTTTAGATCTACATTAGTTGGATTGTTTACATTTAGTAGTTGGCTTGTAATTAAAGAAATTGAAGAATCTCTTTCATTATTAATCCAAAGTTTGAAGCTTTACTTATTGTTTGGTATAATCTTCTTCTTATTTAGTTTTGTTTTGAATTGTTTTCATTTCTATGTTCAATTTATTTGTTGTTTGAATTAGTACTATGTCTATTGTTTTACTTATGTTTGTTTCATTATTTGTTTACATTTGTCTTACAAGCATTAGTGAGTAGTCTATTGTAGGGTGTAAAGGGATCTTGAGTGAGGTTTGGACAATGAATATGGGTAGTTAACATATGGGTTTTGGGTAATTGTTTGGTTTGCATGTATATGCATATGAAGTTTTTGATTAAATGTTTGCATGAAAGTTCAAGCCTTTTGTTGATTTATGCTTAGTCTCCTTTTACATGACGATGATAGGAGATGTTAGATAGTGTATACATGTTGAGTTTGGACCAAGTGAAAACTTTGTGAAGGAATTTAGGAGACCTAAGTAATTAGGGCTTAAACCTAACTATTTAGTTACCCATAACTTGTTGACCCTTTATTCTAGTCCACCTTACTTGGGTGAACCCAAAGACCTTATTCCTTTATCAATTGTTTATAACCTCTTGTTATCATATTTGTTTAGTTTAGTTGCATTTCGGTTTAATAGTTTACATCTTAGTTAATAGTTCACCATCTATTCTCTTGTTAGACTAAACATGAACTTGAGTAAACCGAGTATAAACCCCCGCCATCTTTGTGATCGACGCCCAATTTATACTACTTAAATTGGGTTATTTTATAAATTATTTTTGATGAGGGAATGATGACAAAACCCTCCATCAATAAACTCGAGGACGACCCTTCTCAATTACTTCATTTCCTTCACGAAGAGTCTGTGCAACATTGTCCAACCCTTGTTTGATGAATGAAATTTCTTCTCGTAAAATGTCTTCAGTTGCCTTTCTTTTTTTTTTCCCCTTCTTAGAATCAGTCGAGTCTTTAGAATTACCCATCTTACCTTCCATCGTGCCCCCACTCTTATCATTCGAGTCAGTAATAGTTGCTGTTATGTGAACTCTATTCTCCTTAGTTGTACCAGATTCATCACCAGTGACTCAATCTTTTGAAAAAAGCATAGCCAACAGATCAAAGTGAGGAAAATGTGTGTTCTTCCATTTTTTAGCTTCCTTTTCGAGAGTGGAGCCAGCTCTATATGACCAAACAACATTTTCAAATTCGCTTGAATTTCAAAATTATGAAATATTTACCTTTTATACATTGTAAGTTCCAACATTTTAATGATGTATTATCATTCGGTGTTTGGTTTCAAGCCGGTAACACCAGAGTAATGACAAAACTCTCCCTCATGAGTTTTAACATTTCGGCATTTGAAAACGCTCGAATTTTAGAAGTCCGATTAAAGTAGAACAACCTCTTACCATTGTAAGTTTCAACATATTGTCAAACAATGTACATACAAGTATGATTTATTTTGTATACATAAAGAGTAAAGAGGCAAATGCGACAACAATTTTTATTGCCTTCTCTTAAATATATATTGAGAAAACACTTGGAGAATTTAATTGTCCAAGACTCGAAGGCAAAGAGATGTGGCATAAAAACAAGGTATTCAAGTCCCTCAAAATCATACGGAATAACAACAATACTTACATTAAAATTACCTAAACTAACTCAAGGGTGTTTAATGTATGAGCATAGGAAAACAAGTCCAATAAATGAATACTCCCATTTTTCTTTGCATTAATCCCTCCATTTAGTTAGCCCTTTCTCTTTCCATGCATTCCTTACATACATTTCTCCTCCATTTCCAACACAAATCAAACAATATATATATAAACACATAAACAATGCCATTCTTTTCACTTGCTCTCTCGATCTTTTAGTGTTTGAACTACAAAACCGTAAAAGAAAAGAGAGAAGAAATGAAGGTTTCGACAATGGTGACAAGGGCACTTCTACTACTACTCAACATTTTGATAATCATAGAGTTAATGGGTCATCTTTTGGTTATTGAAGTACATGGTGATAATTCATTTGGTAGATCAATTAGAGGCCATTTTTTTCATCAAGGACAAGTTGTTGATCATTATGTTAAGAAAATAGAGGCTTTTAAGGACTCAATTTCTGCTCCTCCTTCCACCTTAATATCACCTTCCCCTGCTTTTTACCCTCCCATGGTGAGTACGTAATATGTTCACATTTACTTATCTTGAACAATTTTGTTTCTTAGTCATTATATAGTGTGACTGTTTAATTCCGGAGTAAGAATTTAAATTTAAACCGATTAAAATTTTTTTACAGTAATAGTCAGGACTCCCTCCTTCCCGGTTAATTATTATCATTTGTTTTTTTGCACGTTTCTGATGTACGCTCATTTCATTTCGTCAATATCTTTTCTCATGTAGGTGTCAAAATTATAAAATTTTCATGGATATTCTACATGGTACCTCTGTGTGTTTTGAATTTCTATGGGTACCCTTCTTTTTCAACTAAAAAACCTTCGACGGCTTATAATTCGTGGTCATGAGTTTGGAACGCTACGATTCTTTTTTCAAATCGGTCTACGAGATCTTCAATTTGAAAAAAATAGTTTGTCACTTTCGAAACTTGTTGCAAGAGTTACAACCGGTCAAACGTTTTTAACCCAATAAACTTTGATCGGCTTTAATAAGATAACTAGTGATAGTAGAATGAACCCAATCCAATCCATTTTATTCCAAAATAATCGACCAAACTTACAAGTTATAAATTGACTATAGCTAGGCAGTTGAGTTTTTTGCACTACCAGTGTAAAAGAGGTCTCTACCTTTAAGATTAACTCTAATGTTATTATCATCCTATTAGTTAAAACTCCAAATTTTAGGTTAACTTATGTCATTCTATTTTATCACTTGCGATTAAAATTAGATTTAAATGCTCAAAAAAATAAAAAACGATGGCGTGATACTATGAGATGATTCAGATGAACATATGAAATGTACTCAGGGGAAATCAAAAAGTGGACGTGTGTTCCATGTAACGTCGTATGGAGCAGACCCAACAGGGAAAAGCGACAGTACGGAAGCTCTACTAAGAGTATTTTCCGATGTCAGCGAGAGCGTAAACAACAACAACAACAACAATGGGTATTTAATGGATGGCATTACCAATCTGGGAGGGTTAGAGATTAATTTTGATGGTGGTACTTACTTAATTTCTCGTCCTCTTCATTTTCCTACACTACACCTTGGCAATATCTTGGTACGTAGTCCATACACATTTCTTCATATACTAGCACGATTTAATAATTAATACTCGTTTATTCCTTTTGTCTTAATCATTTCTTTCACATTACAATTCTATTGCTAAGAAGTAAGAGAGCCTGTAAATATAGTGAATGTTGGATAAAATTTATTGTGAAACAGATACATGGAGGAACACTACGAGCATCAGACAATTTCGGCACCAACCGCTATCTCATTGAACTTTCACTACCATCATCTCCTCAAAATCTTGTTACTGCCTCTACATCATCCTACAACTTTGAGTACATAACATTTAGGGACTTAATGTTGGATTGCAACTTCAGAGGTGGCGGAATTCTCCTCACAAATTCCCTTCGAATTGGCATTGACAATTGCTTTATCACCCATTTTATGACCGACGGAATTCTCGTCCAAAGTGGTCATGAGACCTTAATTCGGAGCTCGTTTATAGGCCAACATATAACTGCTGGGAATCATCCAAGAGAAAGGAACTTTAGTGGGACAGGAATAACCTTGAATGGTAATGACAATGTCGTTACTGATGTAATGATTTTTTCAGCTGAAACTGGAATTATGGTTTCCGGTCAGGCTAACCTTCTTTCTGGGGTACATTGCTATAACAAAGCCTATGGTTTCGGAGGAACTGGAATTTATTTGAAGTTACCAGGATTAACTCAAACTAGAATTGTGAACTCGTACTTGGATTATACTGGGATTGTGGCCGAAGATCCTTTTCAACTCATAGTTTCTAACAACTTTTTCTTAGGAGATGCTTTCATTTCATTGAAATCGGTCAAGGGCATTGCTCGTGGAGTCAATATTGTCGATAATATATTCTCAGGATCAGGAAAGGGGATTGATATTGTACAATTAGACGGGTCTTTTGGGGACGTTGATCAAGTTTTGGTAGACAGAAATAACGCAAATGGGATGAACATGAAGGCGACAATTGCAAGAGCAGCAGTGAATGGGAATGCAACTTCATGGACTGCCGATTTTAATGGAGTTCTTCTTTTTCCAAACCTCATTAAACATGTTCATTACACGTTAAGTACAGATGGTGATTCTTTTCCTAGTTACGCTTTAAGGAATGTGTCGAATAATCGAGTAGTAATCGAGTCTAATATAGTCGCACCCACGAGCGTTTATGTCACAGTTGATCAAGGAGGTGGAAAATGATTACTCAATTTAGGTATCACATTAGTCATATTTGGTTGTTGGATAGTAGTGATTCATGTAAGAAGTGTAATTAGACTATATGGAATTCTAAATTTATGCATATGAAAAACAAGTTAGTTTTTTTTTTTTTTTTTTTTAGGAATGCCATTTGGGATGGATATGTGCTTTGCTTGTGGGTGCACTATTGTGATATGCTTTGCTTGTGGCTTTTTCTTCTTGAGGAAATTGTCCAGGATAATGTCTGAGTAGAAAATTCAGATGAGGCTTCAACTATTGCTTACAACAAAGGTCATAAAAATCTTCGAAGTATGTAAGGTGCAAATGAGCTCAGTTCGCTTTTTGTTTTTTTTTTTTTTTTTTTTTTTTTTTTTTTTTTTTTTTTTTTTTTTTTTTTTTACGGGATTTGAACCCAAGTCATGAGTACACACCTCTAATGACTTTACACACTAAGCTAGTTGACATATACAACTAGACTAGTCCCCTTGTTAAACCCTTAAATTTAATTACTATGTATGTCATAACTAGTTTTAATTTCGGTTAAACCAATCATGAGGTTGAGTGCAAATTCGAGTTGAACCTGACCTTATATGACTTGAGTAAAACGTTCACGTTCATATGAGAGCACTCTTTGGACTTTTGTCTTTTCTCAAATTTTTTTGTTAGTTTTACTTATATGTCACTCGATTAATAGATTTGAGAAAAATAAAATAAACAAAGCTCGTGTTGATGGAAAATGTTTTTTCAAATTATTTCGAGTTAGACTCAAATTTCAACCTTTTAGGTTTGACAAACATATATACATTTATCAAGTAGCTAATTACTAATCCACCTATGACCTATGCTATGTGTTTTCAAATTGCAAAGGTTGACAAATATCTTATAGCATACTTTTAAATATGTAACATTAAATTTTCATATTTAGTTAGCCAATCTATTTTAATGTTTAGTTATTTTGATTCTTTTATATTATAACGTCAATAATTACATTATCTATCAAGTAGATCTTAGTCGAATTATTATGAAACGAACTAGTTGTTGTATCATCAATCGTATTACGTTATTTTCAAGTTACAAGTCGTGTTAAATTAAATTTATACGAATCGATTTGACATTTGTTTGTTGAGTTATAGTTCACCAACTTTTATTTCTATTGAGCGAGGTTTCAAGCTGTTCATTTTTTTGAGGTCAATCCTAAGGATGGCAATGAATAATATGTGAATAGGTGAAATCATATCGGTATCGAGTCATTGTAGATTAAATTGTACAAACATATCTAACTTGGATTTAGTTTATCACGTTAAGAGTTTACCAAATAGAAGCCATATTAATATCGGGTTGAGATCAAAGCTCTTATTGTCTAGGAAGGAGTGGAGGATACATTAACGCTCGTCGATCCCATAAGAATATTTTTGTCCGAGTAATTTTAGATTAAAGTTGAGTAAATTTTTAGATGCTTTTGAACCATGTTTGAAACTGTTGGTATTTATTTTTCTTTGGATGAAACCCAATTCTTCCGGAGGATTGGCTGGCGTTAGATGAGGAAGACTGCAACCAACTTGTGCATGGTGTCTTTGTTGTTGCCCAGGAGTCCTTGATTGATGGATGAGCACACATCTGTACATGTAGTCTACTGAGTCTAATCATCCATTTGTACGTCTAGAAAGTGAGGGAGAGTGAGATATCCTTCCTATTCAAAACACCAACCGTGACATTGATTATTTGTCTGACATCCATCACGTCTTTTACAACTCAATCTAAATCTACTTCTTCTCCTTCACTCATATATATATATATATATATTAAGACGGGTGAAATATGTTAAATAAAATAAAAGTAAAATGTGTCGGGACAAAAAAAGATATTTGTTTTACCCATAAAATCGAAATATTACTTGACCTATTTTAACCGTAAAATAGGACGGCTTGGAGCATAAAAAGTCGGTAAAAATAAAAAGAAGAAAAAAGCAAAAATTGGAAGTTGGAGAATCCGCCTAGTAAGCGGGTGTTCCTCTGTAGCTTCCTTGCTTGCTTGTATAGTAGTATTGTTTCTTTCCCGACACAACCAAACACAAACCTTAATTGCCACTCTCTGTCTATCTTTCATCTTTCTTCTCTATCTCCTCATTCATTCATTCATTTATTTATTCATTTTACTCCTTCACTCACTCACTCACTAACCACCGACACTCCACTTCAACTAACTTCCATAACAATGAGGGAACCATCTTCTACAACCACCGCCGTCATGGAAGCCACCCCTGACAACAATCTAGAAGAAATGTCAGCCGCAAATGCTCCTCCTCAATCGCTTCTTGAACGTCTCAAGGATTACGGTCAAGAAGACGCTTTCGCTTTTTGGGATGATCTTTCTCTAAATGAACGTCAACACCTCATCCATGATATCCAGGTCATTACAATTCAATACAATGCAATTACTACCTTATCGTCCCTTTCGCCAATTCTTCTTCTTTTCATCTAGATGTGTTTTTTTTTTTTTTTTTTTTTTTTTTTTTTTTTTTTTTTTTTCAGACCTTGGATCTCTTGCGGATTGATCGGATCATCCGATGTTCGCTTCGTTCTCAAGGTTAGAATCTCACCTTTTTTTAACTTACATGCTCAATTCGTCCCACTTAGTGATTTAATTGTGTCGATACATGTGAATTGGTGTTAGTGATTCAAATCAATTATGTGGGAAAATTTTGGGACAATTAGCTCATCATCAATGGAATATTTAATTTTGATTTCAAAGTGTGGTTTTGCTTTTTTGATGTCTAATTAATTAATGCTGTTGATTGGTGAGTCATTTAGATGAATATTGGAAATTGATGGCAAATTTATTGGGTTTTTAGGATTGCCAATGGCGGCAATTGAGCCAGTGCCGGAGAATATGGTGTCCACAGTCGAGGAGCGGTCGGTGGAAGATAGGGAAAGGTGGTGGAAGACGGGTCTTAAGGCCATCCATGACGGCAAGTTGGCTGTCCTCCTTTTGTCCGGTGGACAGGTATTCTACTTTTAATTAATATATACACAGTATATTACATTATTGGTGTTCGTATTCATTTATTCCTTGGGACTATGGAGTATTTTGTACTTGACATTTTTGTAATGAGAGTGAAAAGGCGGAATTGGATAACCAAATAATTGGGTGTTGGATTTAACTTTCTTAGTGGTAATCATGATTATATGAAAAATTATTAAAAAATTTCAGATTCTTCAACTCTGCGTTGATATGTGTTGCTTTTTGGAGGTGCAATCATGATAATCCATTTGTTATATTATGATTATAACCTGATTAAAAGTTTAATGAATAAGTGCATTTTGTACTATTTTTTTTTATGCTTTTGAGGAAAAAATGGTAGATCCTTTTTTACTTTACTGTCATACGGAGTATTAATTTATAATACAGAGATATGAATACTTATAAGGTACCGAGTGATTTGGAATAATTTTATCTGCAATAATTCATACATTCAGGCCTAGTGTATTACTCTCGACGATATATATATATATTGGCTTCTCTGCATGGTGTTTTAAATTAGTCGTGGCGCCTTAATTAGGGCCGATACCACCTCAAAATTGCCGTGGTAACCTTCAAAATCTCTAAGCAAAATGTGATGTGATGTTAGAGCCGTGTTGTATCCCAGACTTATTAGGCTAATTCTCGCTGTGCATCTTCTCTTTTCTAGCATTTATTAGGACTTTTATTGCCAGGAAGGCATATAAACAAACAATCATGTAATCAGGGATAACATTGTCAGGATTAATCCCCTCTTCTGGTTAGCTTTAATTTACAAATGCTGGTATAAAAATGATAGCGAGATATGCTTCAATGTCAATGCAGGGAACACGGCTTGGAAGTTCAGATCCTAAAGGCTGCTTCAGTAAGTAATCAACTTATTTCTGAACTATAAAGTTCTGGGTAACGTGTGTGCCGATGAAATCCTCGTTTCAGAATTCCATCTACCTTGATATTTGTTTTGAACCGGCTGTTTGAATCTTTGATGGGGTGTTGTAAATGAGCCCTTGTTTCTGCAAAATACATTTATGATTGTGGTTTTGAATCAATTTGAAAAAATTGCTGTTTTTGTAGTGTGCACTGTAGTCTAATGAGATTACCAGTGATGTTGTTTGAATTGATGTATCGCTGAGCTTTATTGTCAAAGGATCACAGGCAGGCAATATCAAATCTCGTTTCTCCCCTCTCCCAGAATTAGGATGTGTGTTGATGGAGCGGTCTTCTCTTGCACTTGCATTTGTTTCCTTTTTGTTATGAAATGCTGATTAAGACAAAATATACACGAATCTTTTTTGCACATTTTTTTTCCGTATACTGGTTTAAATTTTTTCGCTTATTGATTTTACAATTTTAATTTGAATCTCATTTCAGATATTGGACTTCCATCTGGGAAGTCACTCTTCCAGCTTCAGGCTGAGAGAATTATATGCATTCAGAATTTAGCAGCTGAATTTGTGAGTGAGGGTAAGATGTGTTTCTGTGGTACCCTTAATCCTTAAAATTAACTCTATGAGATATCCTAATCATTTTACTAATGGTACTCTGCAGGCGCGGCAGGAGTGCCTATCCAATGGTACATAATGACTAGCCCCTTCACTGATTTACAAACACGCAAATTCTTTGAAAGTCATAAATACTTTGGCCTGGAAGCTGATCAAGTATGCATTTCCACGTTACCACTTTTGACTAACGTGGCTTTTTTAATTTGCAGAGTAAGTTAAGTTTATTTATAATTGCTGTTTTTTTCCATAGGTAACCTTCTTCGAGCAGGGTACATTACCTTGTGTTTCAAATGATGGAAGATTCATCATGGAAACTCCTTATAAAGTATGTTCTCTATCAATCCTAATCCCTGTACTCTCTTGTCATATCTGTCATCAGCACAAAGCCTTTGAATAGAACTTGACTGGGGAAGTAAAAAGGAGTTTCTAGTCCTAGTGTTGTGGTTTCATGTATTTCATAGATTTGAATGTTAACCAGTAAACTTATCCTTGGATACACTGTTGGTGGACTTTTTTTTTTTCCTGCAAATTTGTCATTCTTGATTGTTTTCCATTAACTCCCTTAACCATGGTATAAACCCCCGATATTGATCGTCACGGTTGCGATATAGTTTGCGAAATATAGGTATCAAGGTGTCGGATTTATTACGTGACAGGCCGTGGCTGTTGCGACCGTAATTTTAACTTTACTAATGCATTAATCTTCGCGTCTTAATCTGAAATTTAGTTGCTTTTCCATGTCTGTAGCGGCATGTAGGCCAGCTACTCTGTCTGAAGACCTCTATTTTCAAAACCGATGTACACTATAGTCAATACAGATATTGGTAGTATCTTAAATCTTGGAAATACGGGTAATGTAACGGCGACATCTAGGAACAGCGGTTGAAGCAGCTGAGATGCTGACGTTTTTACTGTGCTGAGGTATACAACGGAAAATATAACAGCTTGGTGTTACTTAATGTAACGGGATGATTCGTGTATCATGCTGTAACTTAATAAACTATTGAGTATATTGTCAATGTTGAAGTTGGTAAACTAGGTTTTGGCTGGAAAAAGGTGGTCAATATCTTCCAATTTATCGAAATGAGTTCATCTGGCATAGCCTTTCTTGTTTCTGAATTATTTTGTAAATTTGCCAACAAACTTTGTACTTTATCTGTTTTTTTCACGATTTCCATTTTTTTTAAAGCTTCCCCTTGCTTATTTTGGAAATTGAGAAAAGCACGTAGAAACGGAGGTTACTATCTATTATCAGATTTGTGCACTTTTTTTTTTTTTTTTTTTTTCCGAGGCATGAGGTGGAGGTAGGAGGATGTGGGTTAGATACTTTCTATGAAGAAGCTGGTAGGCTTACCACTATTTCATTGTGCCCCAGTTCTTAGTGGATGTAATTGATCATTTTGTGGAAAACCAGAAAAGTCTAGTGTCTAATGTCTAGGGGGCTTGCTACTGACTGAGTCAACCATAAAAGAGGGGTTTAACCTGATGCTTTGATCCAATTCAGGTGACTATCAGTTAATGAATTTATTGGTTATTAATTGCTATATTCAGGTGGCAAAGGCTCCTGATGGAAATGGAGGAGTTTACACAGGTAGTCCTTTCTTTGGATCTTCACCCCTTAACTTCCTTATATATGACTTATTACTCTTATAACTGAATATGGTTGGTTCTGACTACTGACTCAAATATTTGCAGCCCTAAAGTCTTCAAGATTATTAGAAGATATGGCTTCACGGGGAATCAAATATGTGGATTGCTATGGAGTGGACAATGCACTCGTAATTACTAGTCCTTAGGCAGTCTGCCAACCCATCTATTTGATATGTGTTTTAGTTAGCTTAGTGGTGTCCTCTTTGTTGGTAATAACAGGTGCGAGTTGCGGATCCCACTTTCTTGGGCTACTTCATGGATAAAGGTGTTGCAGCTGCTGCGAAAGTTGTGAAAAAGGTAAACTATGCCTGCCGATTAATGTCTAATATTTGTTGAACTTCCTCTGAGCAATCGAAGTAAGTTCTGTACATTGTTAACTGTTCCACATCTACTTTAGAAGTTTAGATTAATACGTCTCTATTTTTAAAGAAATTTGACTATGTTATAGGTTAGGTTCCAAAGTGAGAATTTTCAAACCCTTTCCCAAACCTTAGGACACTAAAGTGGTTATATTAATGTTTTTTGTTTTACGATCTGAAAGCTTAAGTAAGTTGCAGAAAATCTTTATCATGTTTTTCTGATTTACAGGCCTATCCACAAGAGAAAGTCGGTGTCTTTGTTCGACGTGGAAAGGGCGGTCCTCTAGGTGTGGTTGAATACAGTGAGCTAGATCCCTCAATGGCAAGTGCAGTTAATCAGACTACTGGACGGCTTCGTTATTGTTGGAGTAATGTATAGTTACCCTTTGCCTTCTCACTGCATTTTTTTTCAGCAAAGTGCTCAAATGTTATCACTTTTTTAGCCAGTGACCTCTAAAAGGCTAAATTACGTTGACTATGTTTCTTCTTGGTATTTCAACTGCACAAACTATTACACATATCTAGTATGCAAATGAATTTTAACTCTATTATATTTTGCATTGGGTTTCTATAATTTCTCTCCTGAGCTAAGTAGTAATCAGATTTGATATAGAGCCTTCTTATTTTTTTTGCCACATGTAATCACGAATATTGTTTTAGTTCATCGAAAGTTTGTGCATATTCTGTCTACATAGACCTTCAACTTCTGCTCTTGTAAGAGTTCTGAATTTGGAGGGAGCTCCTGAAAATCCTGTCTCCATCATCATCATTTTCTTTTTTTTTTTTTTCCTGCTTTTGTTTTCTTTCGTTCTGATTTGTCTATTATTTGGCATTGCTAGAAACCTGTATTGTGGATTATTGATCCTTGGAGTGATGAACATATTTTAGAGAAAGCTTTGGGCATCTTCTCTTTATTTTACAGGATATTGATAGATACGGGCATAGGAGAGAAATGGTTTGGGAAAAGTAGATTGATACTTAACACTTAATTAGCTATTAGGGATTTGGGGTTTGGTAATGGTCTATGAACTAATGTTCCTTTTTAGGCTTTTAGTTACTGGCAATCATTGTTTCTAAATTGCATTACTCGAAACATTGGTTCTTTCCAGGTCAAATGTCAACTAGCCTACTTTTACCCATCACTGTTCTTTGTATTTTTAGTTGGTGGGTTGAATAGACCTTGATCTTTGCTAATCCATCTCTTAGTCGAGGTGGCGTAGGATCGTTTAGCATGTATTATATTCCTTTATACAGAGCAAATTCTGGAGAAGAGAACCAGGCCTTAAAATGAATAGTCTACCGGAAAAACACCAATTCCTATTTTTTTTTATCTAGCATTTTGGCCTAATTGTCATAGTATTACGTGTTAAAACAATTATGAACACTGGAATCTTTATGGTAATTGAGCAAAAAGACGGCAAACATTTTGGCTTAGGTAGAAATTTTTAGTGAGGTATGTTCTTTTGGATAAATATTTCACTTATTAATGTTTATCTAAAAATTTTGCTCTCAGGCTGTTATTTATGTTCAGGTAAGGGTGGTGCGTCTTTTGTAACATTAGCTTGATTGAAATGATTTTTTGAACTGGCTTAGGAAGCATGTAGTTTAAAATTGTCCAATTGCTTGATTTTTATTATAATTGATAGCTGGGTTTTCATGCTATGTAGTGTCACTAATCTTGAGACTTCAAAAAGTAGAAGAACTTAAAGGTGTTCTGTTTGTGGTATACATTAAACCTCATCAATCATTGTTCTTAGCTTGATACCATATTTTCACATCTGCAGGTCTGTTTGCATATGTTCACCTTGGATTTTCTTAATTCTGTGGCAAATGGTCTCGAGAAAGATAGCGTGTAAGTGACATATTGTCTACATACTACTGGGCCTTGCGATACCATTACATTTGGTTTGAACGTAAATACCTTTTCTTTTTCCTCTGTATCTTTCGGAAAGACCCTTTTGTAGTAGCGATGATGCTACATACTTCTGACCTCCACGGATTCTCATTAGGAGGTGGTACTGTGGTAGTGGTGGTTAATGATTTTCTTGTTCATATGAAAATATTTCTGTTCACTAATTATAGACATTTTATTTTCCACCCACAAACTTTTGCAGGGCATTGTTAGGGTATGTTATGGTGCGAATTCAAACTTTTGGGTTGAGATTGTAAACATTTTGAAAAAAAAATCTCCCTAAAACCTTAAAATGGTCATCTACAGCTTGTATAAGCTACGGATTTCCTTCTTTATGTCAAAGTAATTGGATGTCCCTGTTTACCCACTCAAGTAGTAATTGAAGCATTTTGTTTTACCTGCAGTTACCATTTGGCAGAGAAAAAAATTCCATCGGCTAAAGGGTATACAATGGGACTGAAACTTGAGCAGTTTGTTTTTGATGCCTTTGCATATTCCCCTTCGACAGCTCTCTTTGAGGTGATTGTTAACTTCTTGCTCTTTAACATTGCTTGTAACCTGCTGTATTTTGAAAACCTGATATTTCATAATGATGAACATATTTAAGAAGTTCTATCCACTTGAATATGTCTTTCATCTGTTATCATTATAGAATGACAAGTTCTCCAAATAAGTTGCATGTTTTGGTCAATGCGTTTTTTATAGGTTGGCCTAATTGCCAATGGCCTCGTGAACGGGTGTTATTATCCGTCTTAATGATAAGACCGCCCTATGTAATAAATTGTTATAGATAGATGAGAATGTGATATATGTTTGTTTCATTATCAGGCTATAAGAGAGGAAGAATTTGCTCCGGTGAAAAATGCAAATGGGTCAAATTTTGATACCCCTGATAGTGCTAGGCTGCTTTTACTCCGTCTTCATGCTCGATGGGTGATTGCTGCTGGAGGGTTTTTAACCCACTCCGTGCCTATATATTCTACTGGTAACTAAATTCTCCTCCCTATAATTAAAATTTTCCTAACTTGTTAAATATTGGTTTTCTAGAGAAATGGAGCGGAAAGCTTATTATTCTTTAGTTCCGGATTATGATGGAATAAAGTAAAATCGCACGCTAAACAAACTAGATGCAATTAAATTTTGTTTTGAAGTAGCAGTTATGTGGTGCGATTCTTGCTGCATTTTTCATTGGAGTTCAGAAACAACCCCTCTGTATATATAGACACAGGGGTACATTTGCATACATCTGACCTAAAACCTCCCCTTGTCCCGTCATCTGTGGGAGCCCTTGTGTCACTTGGTAATTTTGTTGTTATCTTCTTGTTAAAATATTGTTGCTTTCAGGCGTTGAAGTTTCACCATTGTGCTCTTATATGGGGGAAAATCTTGAAGCTATTTGTCGAGGGAGAACATTCCACGCACCTTGCGAGATCACATTCTAGTTTATGTTTTGTATATCAACAATTTTTTTTTTTGTCCATTGGCGATATATCATGTACTGAAAGTATACAGGGTTATGTAATCATGAGTTGAAGTGGCAGATGTAGCATTAGTTGTGGCTTTGCCAAATCGCTTCTAATTTCTGTATGTATCCTTATTAAAAGACTGATGATCAATGACGGTGTACAATAAATACGAGGAAACCGAGTTTTTTGAGTGGCACTACTCTACTTTCCTTGTATCAATTGTTATTTGTAGGAATTCAATTTAACTGAAAATGAGAAACATAACTAAGAGGTATGGTATTAAAACTCCGGCTCTGATACCAAGTGACACCGTAAAAGTGAAGGTATGTTCAAATCATGACACAGATATACTGCGTGAATTGGAGTGTGCTGAAACACCACGTTGACAACACACCAAATCTCCGATGATGCAAACTTCGCCTTCTACGACTATGCATCATTGTTCAACTTATTTTTAGATCTTCCATTTTTCCAACAGTATTTTAGCTATTTGTGCCTTGAAATCAACGGTATGATTAAAGTGAATTCCCTGTTGTGATGAAAAAATGGTATGAATTAATGTTATTTTTCTTTCAACTATTTCCTATTTTGGAGTCATTTGTGTACCATTTTTATTCTTTTTGAGGGTGTTTTAATCAAAGAAACAATTGATTGGAACGAAGGAATATTTATCACTAAGCTGGGGAAAAAAATGTGCTGAAAGACGGATTGTTTGAACAATGTGAGAAAACAAGATGGGGAAGCTTTGATACAAGTCTGACCATGAACACATTCTTTGCCAAGCCGCAAGCGCAGTACATGAGTATTATCAGCTATAAATATAGCATGGCTGCGCCAAAAGAGATTAGTTATACGGAAACGCCCCAACAAATGGCTCTAGGCTGCCCAATTGCAGACGTAGAAACTGATATACCGGTTCAGTTGTCATAGCTGCAACACGGACTATAAGACCAGCACCCTGAAGAGCGTATAAGATTAAGAGTTAGGACTGAACCATCATCACAACTTTACCGTGTGTCTCAAAATAACAGCATATGGCATGTACACACTTTTAACCATTTTGTTGAAAACTCAGAGATTATTTGTGATTTGTGAATGGCGTATTATGAGAGTGACTGCTACTCCTTTAATCTGTTTGGATTCACTGTAATTTTCTGTTTAGGACATTCAAATGAAGTCACCACATCTACACTTAATCTAGGTGTAAATTCCAATCTTTTTCTCACATAGATTTAATCTTTAGCTTTCGTCCAAAAACAAAGATGATGAATCAAGTAAATGGATGGAGTATACGAACCGTTTGTTAAATTTACTTTATTAGTTTGTTTAATACAGCCAAAAAATTAGCTTCACACTTGACCCCTCACTCCCTCGTCAATCAGTACCCTTTTCTCATTCTTATATTCGAACAGTAAAATCAATCAACATAAACAACATACAATCTCAACATTGTTCTGCAACAAAATTGGCAGCAAAAAGTACTAGACTATCTTTATGATGAAACTTAGAGATGGTACCTTGGAGCCGAAGGCACTGCATGATGCAATAAAGTTTGGCTTAGTTGGACTGAACTTAGAGTTGGGCATTGAGGGAGCCGACTTGTATTGAAAAGAACCAGACATAACACTTTTGACATTTTCTTGTATTTGATTCCGCAAATTTCCCAACTTCGGCCTACAATTAAGAAACCATCTTACTCAACGAAACTGAATTTCCATAACAGGCACCCCTATTATTACATATAGAGAAACAAGAAAAATTCAACAAAATTACCATGACATCCTAACGAAGCTGTAACAAAAACCCTTGACGTTTGAATAATATAAAAAGGTAATAATCTTAATAAATTAGTTTTGACATTTGTCAAAGAACTAGACTTTTATATTCTGAAAATCTGAATTCTTGTTTTCTCAACTTTTTATGGAATAATGGATCCTAAATGCTAAAGAAGATAGGTGTGATGCATCAATTACTACACAACTCATTTCCCCTTCAAATTCAGGAACACTTAAAGCTCACTTCAGGAAGTTACTCACAACTTCATTAGTTTACTTCTCATTAAGTTTTCTGGGTTATGTACTAGCATCAAAAGGTTTTATATAATCTTGGAAAGCACAATTTCGGCCCACTAAAAACAATTATTCTGTCCAGCCATGACGACAATTTGCTGAAACTTGAATTTGGACAACTCAATTATGGAGCTTTGGAATATTTACAAGATGCGCAGCTTCACTCTAACATCCTACACTCCTAGTTATCTCCGTCTTAAACCGCCACTTGCATTCCAGTCACACTTTCAAAGGGTTTACTAATTTCATGTTCACTAATTCAAGGAGGTTAACTATCAGAAATAACTTTGAAGGGTCAGAATAGGCTACCTCGCTAAACTGTGGATGAGACCAGAGGGATCATATCAACAGAAAAATTAGAATTTGAAGCCTACTTGGTCCATAACTAAGACCATAGTATATGACCACAATTTGAGGCAGTACCCGCTGTATTTTTGGCAAAACGGCCGAAATCACATCTAACTGATGTATTGCAAGATCAAATCTCAACTGATATTTAATATCATGCCTATGATCAAAAGAAGTGTGTCCAACACAGGTCCTTGTAGGAGAATGAAGAATCCAACTGTCAAATGAAGAAACCAGCTGCTCAATTGACATTGGTTGGGAAACTGCCAAAGATTTATAAGTAGAAGAAAAGAACACATAGGGTGATTGACAAATCCCTATTCAAGAGCCTGTGTAAGGCACCTTCTGATTGCTCGAGGAAGATAGCAAGGGATGGGTCGGAGTAGTGAACAGACTCCGGCACTTGGTGAGGTCCGAGGAGAGAGCCAACAAGGAAATTTCCATTTAGAATGTTATCGTCATAAATTTGTCATAGCTGTAGTTTTTTATTTGCTTTTGTACAAAACTTCATTTTACTATTGTTGGTTGCCAGTCAAAGGCATCCAGCCAGAACGTTGGAGGCTCACCAATGTTCAAACACAAATACACAATGATCAGAGGGTATATTTTATCAAGGTATTTGCCAGGGTTTCCTTCAAGCCAGGCAGTCTCATTCCAGTTTACGGTATCCAATGTAAGTCTCAATCTCTCTCAAGTTATGTTATGTCACCACTGATGAGGCGATAACTCCCTTAATAAATAAAATTGATCAACTTTGTATACCTAAAAATACGTCCTAAGAGCGTGTCTCTAGGTTTGGTAAGCAGATATCAAGCAATACAGCTTTCTAGAAAGCAAAGTCGGTCTCGACATACAGTAAGAAAGTCATCTTCCAGCTGTTTTGAGCAAAAATGGTAATTTATCCCACAAGTACGTCCTTGTCTGTAAATGTCCTGTTAAAGTACAGTTTATAACACTGAAAATTTTCTGAGAAGGGAACTAAATTTACATCATGACAGAATATAAAAGGAACCTCCTTAAATAAAGCACATACCCCAAAATTATGACCATTGCAATAATCTGGTAATCATGCATGCGTTCAGTTATGCTGCTAATATTCCCTTGCTCTAACAATACCTGCAGCAGAAACATCGATACATCCCAGGTTTAGCATAGAGCGCCAAGATATATTCAAGAGAAATTCAAGAAAGCATATTCCCCGGAAAACCCTTCATATTCTAAATATGAGCTTGTAAAGGCCAAGTATGTATACTAGATATGCAAAATCTACAGGGAATGAAAAATCTAACAGCAGAAGCATAGAGATAATGAATGTAGAAAACAGTATAGCAACATTTAACCCCTTTGACAAGAAGAACAACAACGCCCATATACAGATATGCAAAGTCGTGGTGTCAACTCTCAGAAAAACCCTTCCTCAACTTAAGAAAGCATATTGCCCCCCAAAACCCTAAAATTTTCTCATGAACAACACAGAAAGGTTACCGTATCAAGAAACAAAGGTTGGTCGTCTTCATAAATATTGTTGGTACTTCTGTATGATTCAAATTCCCACCTTTCTCCACTTTCATAACGTCCACTTGTAAACCAATCAACCAATAACAAGTTTGAGTCTGATGAAACCCTGAAAACTTGCTTTTGAGAATACCTGGCAGCGGAAAAGCATGTCACTGGATCTGGAATGACAACCAGCAGGGCTTCATGTCCAACTCGCGCCTACTGCATCCACAATTTGCAAATTTACAGCTTTTACTTTTATACAGCCTAACAATTCTTATCTTCCACTGCTTTTCCACTCTTACTACAGAAACAACTACACTCACTGGATTCTAAGAATGTTTTTGTCACTACAAAGTAAATAAGTACTCCCTCCGTCTCAGTCAATAGTCCACATTTGCTTTATTCCCCCCTCACAAAATAACCAAATGTAAACTATTCACTGGGACAAAGGGAGTAATTAACTAGCTCAGCGTAAGACACAAATTTAGATAATGCTCTATTGAAGATCATTGTTTCACCGAAGCCAAAGTCTGTTTGCAAAGCTATGCCGAGTATGTCATTTAAGTGCTCATAATTTGTGCTTAAAGGGACAAAAATTGGACTCCAAACAAGACAAATAAAATACGAGTAATAGACATTGACAGAACATAGAGGTCTTGGAAGGAAAGAGAGCATCTGTATACCTTTGCCATTTAGAAATAAATGAAAAGGACTCTTCAAATGTGGCCAGCTATGTGGGGGGATTGTTCTAGCTTCTTTATGGGTTAAAGCTGTGGAAGCTTTTACGGGTATCTCAAGTACATTTATATAATGAAATTGGCCATCTTTGTAATATTTGCATATACGGACATCCTCTTTTGCTTTTGATAATATATAAATTTTGATCAAAATAAACAGGGTACCACAATCTTTAGGATCAAGTCAGTAAAGGATAGTATATGATGATAATTGATAAGTAAAAAAATCACTCTGCACACAGAAGTAAGGATAACGAGAGAAGATTTTTACCTCCAAAATTTGCTCGGAGCACTTAGATCCTGCAGATTTGTAAACCTTCAAAATCAAACGGCAATCAGAATATAAATAAGTTAGTCACCTTCATCATGCATGTATCGTAGCTCTTGTTCAAGTCGTGCTTAATGCCCAGAAAATTAAAGAATGCCTCTAAACACTCACACCAAAGCACCATGGAATCCCTAATGCCAACTACAAAGTGTCTCATAGCCATAATAATAATAAACCGTTGATCATAAAGTTATCCAACATCCATCCAAAAGCCTGACATTGACACACATGTATAACTAATACTCGTATGAGCACAATCTTACTTAAGCAGTTGTCTCCAAACTTGCCATTGAAACGCATGACTAAGTTACTAGTACTGTAGTACACCTAGCAACTAGCTTGGTTACTGAAATGATTACAGCATTAGGCCATATGCACGTAACTAAGAAGACTTCCCATTGAACACATGAGTACATTTTTTTAGCGCACCGAGTTACAACAAAATAAAACATGGAATGACCTTAGTTGAAGCTTGTGTCGTCAGCACTGCAGTACACCCGTCTTCAACAATGATGTTGCACAGAATAGAGTCCCCCTACATCCAATGAACATCAAATTATATAAGACACAAGTTATATACAAGCATAGATCGAACGACTTCATATCTGAGGGGCTCTAGATGACTAAATTTTGCCTTACATTTCATGTAAAGATGCTTGGATCAAAGGCCACATGTGAGGCATATCTCAACTAAGTAAAAAGACTTGAAAAGCATTATTTTAATATGATAATATTAGATTTTATTTACATTTTGTTTCCCCTCCAAATAGTTTACATATCTACTCCAAAGTCCAATTTCTTAACAGTTTTGCTCGCTACGTAAAAAGTAAGGCTCCTCAATAGCATCCTTATATGAAAATCTTGTAGGAGGCTAGAGACATTGGCAGATGCTATGGATCCACGAAAAGTTTAAAAACATTGTGCATAAAACCCATTATTTGTGCTAAAACATTTAAAATACGAAAGTTTTTCATAATCATATATTATATAATGACAAAATTCGACCTATTCAATAGATTATTTACATTTGATTGAAACACTCGGCCACAAATGAGAAGAAATCTCTTTGAACTAATATCAGAAACAAACTAAAATACAAAATTGAGTTACTCCATCGGATTCAACTAACACTGTACATTTGATTAAAGGATAAAAAAAAATAATGCAACGCCAGATGATCGAAGATAAAAGCAATATGAAATAGAAAGAAAAGGGCTTACAGAGACAATGCCACCACCATAAGTAAGTGTATAAATCCAGGCACAATCAACATCACGACCACATGCCTTATTATACATAAATATCCATACAATCAATCAGGAAAACAACTTACAAAAAATTGCACTAAATAAATAACACCTTCAGACAGACGGGCTTTATGTGACCATTTTTTTTTTTTTTTTTTTTGAAATGGTGTAAAAGGTAACCATTTAAAAATGGTCACATCTGAGCATAAAACCTTCACACGGAATAGGCCATTTGAAATGAGAATTTGTTAATAAATAAACAGTTGAAATTAAGAAGAACAGACCTTGTTGGGTACAATTAATTTGAGAGGATATTTGGAAAAACAGCGAGTTACGGTTGACTTTCCTCTGATTTTGGATACTGCTATCGCTCCTGTTTCCATTGTTTTTCTGTTTTCGAGTTTGACTACAACCTCGATGACAGTCAGCTGGGTAGCTAACTATGATTTCTCATTGATTATACTCTATGATCTTTTCTAGTTTCAAATCGTCTTAATTTTCTCAAGTCAGTTTCCCTAAGTTGGGTCATTTCTAAACCTGTCAAATGGCTCGAACAGCGGGTTTCGGGTTTGGGTAAAATACGGGTCGAGCGTATTTTGGCTCAAGTCTATACGGTTTCGAGTTGGGTTCGGGTAAAAAAACCAGTCAATCAACAACTTTTTTTTTTGGCATTTTTTAAAACTTTATATCGTAATTCCTACCATTTATACTTTTTTGTCTCCTCTTGCTCGTCTTAATCAACTTAATTGTCACCATTCTCGCCAATTCGCCATCATCGCCACCATCACCATCATCATCATCATCATCATCATTGCCCACACTAACTCGCTAAGTACGACAGTGAGACTTAAATTAGATGACAATGATAACGTGGCATGCGATCCGAGGTGATGAGGTGGCTGACGCTTGATGTTGAGTGCGTTTTGACGTTATACGGTGAAAGTGATGATGTGGCATCCTCTTCGAGATTATGACATGACAGTGTTGACGTGGAATGCGATTCGATGTAATACGGTGAAAGTAAAGGCATGACACACACTTCAAGTTGATGACGTGGCATGTGACCTAGAGTAATGACGTGGCAGTGCTGACGTGGAATACAGATCGACATAATATAGTGAAAATGACGTGTCGGCGTGTGGCACACACTTTAAGGTGATGATGTGGCATGTTCTTTGAGGTAATGACATGACATACCGCATATATACATATCTTTCCTCAAAATTTTAAGAGTAAATTGGATTTTACTCTCTTTTGAAATCAAAATTTTTAAAATTACTCTCTTTTGAAATATTTTGCTAAAATTACTCCCTTAAGTTGCATTGTTTGCTAAAATTGGTCTCAAACTCCACTTCAAATGACTTATTGCCTCTGTTTTTGAACTTATTCCGTTTGTAGTTTAGCCAATCTATACTTTGAAAGGTATTATTATGTAGACAAATATAGGGGGATTCAAAAACAAGGAAATAAGTCAACTTCAATTGGAGTTTTGAAACAATTGTAGGAAAAAAATGCAATTTAAGGGAGTAATTTTAGCAAAAAAATGCAAATTAAGAGAGTAATTTTAGCAAAAAATGCAAATTAAGGGAGTAATTTAAAAAAAAAAAACGAATTCAAAAGAGAGTAACTTTAAAAAACTTGGTTTTAAAAGGGAGTAAAATCTAATTTACTCAAATTTTAAAGTTAATACCTATTTAACATTGTGCATTTTAAGGAGGATATATTGGGTTGAACCAACGGTCAACCCGTTAGGGGTCGGGTTTCGACCCACTATTTACGGGTTATGGTACCTTTTGGGTTCAGGTTGAAAAAGGCGGGGAAAAAACTATATTAGTGAAGTGACTTGGCTACCGGTGTCTGAGAGCATATGAGTAAACAACTAAACAGTATGCTATGTAGGCAAATTTCACATGTAATTAAGCAACAAGATCTGGATTCCATTAATCTTGATTATTGCTTTGACTTGTGTATTTGGTCCGATGTTGAAAAATGAACATAACAAGACGTACATGCACTAATACTCCGTAAGTCCGTATATATTTTCATCTATAAATCATAAGCAAGATAAAGTTGTGATCATTAAAAGTTAAAACAATGCTTTTAAAGGTCGGCCATGGAATTATGATTACAGTATCTTGTAATTTGGGAACTCACTCACTCACTCACTCACTCAGTACATGGAAATTATAACGTACGTCTGCTAAAACTTGTAATATATATGCTGCATTGCATATTTTCCTTGGTCACATTGGTGGACTAGCCACTAACACTTGTCCCACCTGAAAAAGTAAGTTTAAAAAAGTCCACCATTTAGAGATCGAGAAAAATAATTGCCCAGGTCTATTATCAAAGTAATAATCAAACACTAATGAAAAACCGAAAAATAAAAAAATTAGAAAAGTACCATTAGGGTGAAGGAACTGGCCAGTGAAATAAGAAGAGCACTCGTCACTGGCAAGAAAAACATATGACGGTGCAATTTCATAAGGTTGTGCTGCATAATCCATTGCCACTTGTGTACCGAATGTGACTACCTCGTCGACAGGCAACGAAGACACTTCAAGGGGAGTCCAGACTGGTCCCGGTGCCACCCCATTCACACGAATTTTCCTATCAATTAGCTGCAGAGCTAGGCTTCTTGTAAACGAGACTATAGCGCCTTTCGTGCTGCTGTAGTCTAATAGTGTTGGTAGACCTGTGTATGCTGTTGATGATGCTGTGTTGATTATCGCACTTCCGTTTCTCATGTGCCTCAACGCATACCTATATAAATATTTTTCAAAACTTGTGAAATTCTTACTAAATTCTTGTAATTAAATGGCAGAAAAAGAAAGAGAGGGAACAACTTGAATGACTCTCACTCACTTAGCCATGAAAAAATAAGCGAAGAAGTTAACTTCATAAATGGTTCTGAGCTGATCCGACGAGACCTCCTCAATGCTCCTTGCATAAAACTGGAGGGCAGCGTTATTGACAAGGATATCAATTCTCCCGAAACATGCAACCACCTCATTTACAACTCGCTCGCAATTTTCTTCGTATTCAAGATTTGTGGGTATTGCAATCGGATCAGCAGCGTCACTTGTTTTGGCTTCACGGATCAATGCTAGGGCATCGGCCGCATCCTTTTCTTCTTGCCCATCAACATATGTAAATGCCACCGTCGCTCCCTCCAGCGCGAAATGATAACAAACTGCCTTCCCTATGCCCGAGTCACCTCCCGTTACTAGTGCCACCTTTCCCTACGTACCATAATAATAGCATTTACAAAGATTATTAATTATTATTATTATAGCATTTACCACTGCCAAACTATTATCTCCATCCTATTATCATTTTTGTTTGATTGATTTTTTTTATAGACCGTTTTTTCAATATTGTAAAAAAAAAAAATAATAATTAGAGTAAGCCCAGTGTAAGTGTAATTGCACTTGCAGCAATTGAGTCAGGACCAACGCTGGCTTATGGTTGAGATGGTCTTCTGACATAGTATTAGTCACATGTTCGAATCCTGGGCACCTGTAATGCTCACCGTGGAATTTAAGCACAAGGTATAGATGAGCATGCATAATCGTTAGCCACACTTAAAAGCCCAAACGGCTTTCGCGTGAAGGGTGTATTATTCGACTGTATTAATATGAGCTTAAACTTTTGGTTGAGATAGTATTCTGACACGGAATTTTCGTGAATAAAATAAAATGCATAATAGATAAAATAATAAAAAGAAGAGAGTGAAAAGAAGGTTACAAGGAGCTTGTTAGAGCCAATATAATTGGGATTGACGGAAATAGGGTAAGGATACATCAAGAATTGTTTGCCAGGTTGAATGTCCTGATGTTGTGGTGGGAACTTCTCTTCTACATGGTTGCATTCTTCTTCGTCTGTTTGCGCAGTCACCAAACACAGTCTGCTATACACTAATAATAAGCTCAAATCTAAGAGGAACACTACCAAACATTTACTTATAATCACCATTATATTATTATTATATAGTAATTAATGAAAGGGCACTCAATAACAAACCAGTAAGATTACATATCACATGTATATATACTTGCACATATTCTTATTGGAGATATTCCTCCCATGTCTAGTATTGTTTATGTGAATAGATAAGATAAAAGCAGCTTGTGACGAATGCGCCCGTCACAGGGAGGGAGGGAGGAGTTGCTGATATACTTGTAGGGTCTACTCTATTCATTTCTGATTATAAATTCATGTGTTTAATTAGTGTACTTGTTTTTTCTAAAATAGGTCGTAATTAGATCTGGACGTAAGTCTTGCCAATTGGTATCAAGATTTACGTTCAAACTATATATAATCAATACTCATTTTAATATGATTATGATGGATGACTTGATATATATATCACGAATTTAAAAAAAAAAATCATTTTTTTTATCATTATTCTCCAAATCAATTAAAATCGATGTACAATGCATCTAAGGTTATTTTAGTCTTTTTTTCAATTATTTTAGCAAAAAAAAGGAGTACTGTAATCCAATCCCCCTTCTCTCTCTGACTGCTTTCATATTTTTCTAACTCCTCTCATCTTCCTCCATCATCTAGCTAGTTAATGAATCATCTTCTCCTTTAAATTATTATAATTATAATTAATTAACTATGCGGGACAAATCATATGACGTGACTCGGCTTCATCTTAAAGGAATTTTTTTATCCAAAATTTCTAATGTATGAAAAATAGTTGAAGCTCGTATTATTTTTACATTATATAGTATTTTTATCTTAATACCTCGTATTCTTATGTGCTCGTATGTTAAAGCTCGTATTCTTTTTTACATTAACTCGATAGCTCGTATTCTTATGTGTTTCATATTTTTAAGTTCCTGATCCTTTTAAACTCGTATTCTTTTGTGCTCGTATTTTTTTAGCTCGTATTCTTTTAATAATAGCTCGTATGATTGGTGTAGAAATTTATCTCAAATTATTGTTACATGCATTTTTCCTTCTTGATGATGATGTAAATTGATTCTCGTTCACCGAAATATTGTTAGATGTATTTTCCCCCCTTGATGATGATAATGTTAATTGCTTGCCTTTCACCCATTTAGAATTAAAATTAGGGAGAAGGGAGGTTTGTCGACTGTCGTTTTGTAAGAGAAATTTAGAGAGAAGGAAAAGATGAGGGTTTGTCGACTGAAGAGAAAACAGAATTAGGAAAAAAGGAGATGCGTAGATTTTTTTATTTTATTTTTATTGGGCTTTAGATGGTTTGATATACAATATATATGTGTAATACCCGGATATTGTGGGATCCGTACAAGAACCTCGGGATGCACGAGAGGACCATCAGACTTGTTGAGGGACTACCCGAGAGTAAGGTATAACCATACACTAGACCAAGTAGAACCTAGACTAGACTTAGTAAAGCTGCAGTGGACCGAGTAGAATTTTCAATGGATCAAATGGCTGGCACTCGGCCGAGTACGGCGAGTACTCGACCGAGTGCAGCTGTACAGTACGCGATATAACCCTATTTCGGGATCTTATCCTAAATCATTTCATTCTTCTTCCTTATCACTCCAAATCCTCTCCATTCTCTCTAAAACCCTCACAAACACCTTCTTAGGGGATTCAAGCTTGGATTAGAGGATTGCTCACCTTATTCATCCTTCCTTTCACCTAGTAATTTGAGATCTACCCTTTTCTATTTCTTATGAACCCTAACTTTTGGGAGTTTTGTTATGGGTAATTAATTAGTAGTTAGTATGTATAATATGGGTAATTAGTGAGTAATAATAAGGGGTTCTGTATTGTATTATAGTGCAGGATGTATTGTGATAGTATTATGTGAGTTGTATAAGATGAGACGGTTTCATGAGACAGGATTATGTCGGATTCGAGTAGCTTATGGAGATTGCTAAAAGGTAGGATTTTTTTCCACTCGGTTTCAATAAGTATGAATGGTTGAATATGTCATTATTATATTGTTACTGCATTATAACATGATTGTTGTGTGGGTAAATGTTGTTAGTCACATATTAGTGTCAATATTTCATGGTGACATGATAATGGGTGGTTAATGTTGGTTTCCTGATAGCATTGGATTTCCATTTTAACATGTGATTGGATGATTGTGTCTTAGTATATGGTGGTAATGAAAGGGATTGAATTATAGCATGTTAATTGGGGACTATGTCTTAACGTATCTCTTTGATTGTTGGTTCACATGAGTACTTGGCTTATTTGGTATCCATTTCATATGAGAAAGAAGCATGTTCGATGATTATTGCACATATGTATATATGTGTTGGCATATTATATTACATATTGCGTTACATGTGATTGTGGAGGATGTTATAGGAGTTGCGGTGGTGTTACGTTGTTGTTGAGGAGCCTTAAGGCGGTTCGGAGACCGTCTTATGTTTGAGTTGCCTTTTGTAGCTTCCCACTCCAAGAGGGATGTGCACAATAATTACTTGAGTCATGGAGGGACACGTGTGGTTGAGGCACGTCGTCTGACAGGGGTCCGTGTTAGAACACACTTGGTTGATGATGTCAAGTTCTTATTGTCATTTGATTGTTTGCTCTTAGTTATAATTGATTAGTGTTTGAAGCAATCAAAGGATTTCCAAGCATGCCAAAATGATCAAGATGAAGTCAAGACAAAGAAATCCTATAGCCTTAGTTAAATGTTGTAAATGAGTAAGTGTAACATTCTCTTATTGTCAAGTGATTGCAAAACCATTCAACAGTGCTCTGCACTTTAGTTTCTGGTACTACCGTATGGAGGATTTTTCAAGCGAAAAGTTTAAGTGTTTTAATCTTTACAAATTTCATATTTTCAAAGATTCAACATTAAAAATACAAAGTTTTGAAATCAAATCTGAAATTTAAAATCACTAATTTCTCAAGTCAATGCCTCTAGATTTGTGCATCTTACCTTTTACCAAAAATGGAAATTTGAAGTTGTCAAAGGTTTAAAGTTGAAAATGCTTTTTGCCATTTTGATAAAGTGTCACATGTTGAGTGTTAATTTGGGATTTAGTTTTTCTGAAAAAGACTAAATTTTTGTGTGCCCAAGCAACCCCTAACACTTACCATCACTCAAGGCTACTTATTTATTAATTGGTTTTTATTACTTTAAAGTACACTCCTTAGTTGATCAAATCCATTATAAATAGTGAGCTTTAGCATCATTTATTGCTTAAGACTTTCCAAAAACATTTATTGAAAACTCTTGCAAATCATTTGTGCATTTAAAGCTTTGTCTTTCAAACATTTGCAAAACGTTTTTCAGTTTTAAGTCTTCAAACCTGTAAACCTCCAAGTATCAGTTCACTGCACTGTGACATAATGAGTTTGTTCCATGATTCCCGTGTTTAAGTCTTAATTGTGATCTCCATGTTCATTAGTCAACTCTTGAGATTCAAATACTCTGTAAACCTGTGAGATAGAACACAAAAACTCTTGAAGCGGAGTAGCTTTAAGTTTGAGTGCAATCGGGGTTGATTGGCAAGTTATTTTCGTTGTAAGGGTTTAGATGTTTGAGTAAATTTCTAAACAAGCAATAAAATAACGGTTGGACGTAGGCCCCGGAGTAGAGTTTGAACCAATTTTTAAAACACCGTTTGTTTGATCATTTACTTTTACGTTCCTTTACTTTGTTTCTTCTCGTTCAACTTTATTGGCAGTTCTGTTTCACAGTCATTAATACTGTAGCATAAACTTATTGTACTATCTTGTGAACTTATTATCCATTAAGTTTCTCAATTTAAGTACTTCATGATTCTTATTTGTGTTATAAATTAACCTAATTAAGAATAAAAGTTTTAAAAGGTACACCTAATTCACCTCATCCCCCTCTTGGGTGTTAATCGTTCTTAACTCTTCAATTGGTATCAGAGCATCGTGCTCTTGATATTGGTTAATTCCAAAGAGTTGATCCCATAGTTATGGACGATTCAAAACACACTAAGTCACTAAGTATCCCATCTTCAAGGGATAAAATTATACTTGGTGGAAACATCGCATGGAGCACTATGTCAAAGGTGCGGATTATGAATGTTGGTTGATCATTCAAAATAGTCCCCTTGCTATCACGATCACTGATGCTAATGACACTAGTACCCCAAAAGCGAGGACAAATATGTCGAGGCCGACTATAGGAAAGTCGAAAAGAACTCTAAAGCCATGTCCATTCTTTAATATGGAATTGGTGAACAATAGATTAACCGGGCCTCCGGATGTACCTCAGCCAAAGAAATTTGGGACACCCTAAGCCTTGCTTATGAGGAAATGTCACAAGTTAAAAAATATTGTGTCGATCTTCTCATGCAACAATATGAAATGTTCAACATGACAAGAGATAAGTCCATAAATAGTTTTTCTTCTCGTTTTTCTAGTATTGTCAATGACCTCAAAAGTCTAGGTAGGGCTTTTGAACCCGAGGACCTAGTTCGTAAGATCCTCTGTAGCCTCACTTAAAAATGTCAATCGAAGAGGAAGCAAATGACCTATCTAAGCTACCCCTTAATGAACTAATGGGCTTACTTATGGCTCATGAGTTAACACTCATAAAGCGCTCAGGTGAAAGCTCAAAAGGGAAARGACTTGCTCTCAATGCTCTCTCAAGTGACGAGGAGGATGGAAATGACGAGTTTGCAATGTTCACTAAAAACATTGTTGGCATGATAAATGGTCGAAATTCTCAAAGATATAGCAACAATACTAGCAAACGTCGTTTTCCTAAGAAAAGATCAAGTTCCACCGTTGGTTGCGTTAAGTGTGGTGACAAAGGTCATCAAATTAAGAAATGCCCAAAATGGAATGACATAAAATCTAAGGGAAAACGCGACTCTGCTAAACGAGATTACAAAAACGAAGTAATAACAACCATTTAGGGCATGTCTGATTCCGAGGAGGACGAGGTCCTTGAGGAAGAATTAGACGCCAAATTGTGCATCTCGTCCAATTCTTCAAACAATGCTTCAAAATCATCAAAGAAAGAAAGTATCAAATGTCCTATGGCTCACTCTGTGGACTCAGATTCAGATTCCGGCAATGAGATGAATAAGCTCAAGAAAAATGTAAGATCTTTCCCTAAAGACAAAGTCTTTATACTTCTAGATCAATTCATTGATAATTGTCGAGTCCAAAGCAATAAGTTAGAGGTCATGCAAGACGAAATTGAGATTATTGCTGAGGAAAACATAGGTCTTAAGGAATGTCTAAATGAAGTTGATAAACCAAGCTCGTCCATGAGTTTTGAGAAAGGAATCCGAACTCAGAAAACAAAATATGATTCTTGCCAAGAAAGCTGAACAGACTCATGCCACTGTCACTTCTACTGTGACATCTGAGTCTAACGAAGAAATTCAGTCTCTCACAAAAGTGTGTCTTCACTAACTAAAGAATGTGACTTTTTGCTGGCTGACCTCACTTCATGTCAACTTGATAACAAGAGATTTGAACAAATCGTCTTATTGCTAAGTGACGAGGCAACTCATGCTAAACAAGCTTTTGACAAAGTGGGTAAATTAAATCTTAACCATGTAGCTAAAATTGAGACATTGACTAAAGAGTTGCATGAGACTAAAGCATTCTATCTCAAATGGGAAAGAAGTCAGGAAGTCTTGGAATTTTTGTTAAAACAATCACAAGTTACGAAAAGCTTGAAAACATTGTTGGACTTGGTTTCAAGCGCAACAGTAACACACATTGTTGCATTCGAAACCAGGATCCAAGCAAAACTGATTTTCGAAGGAGAAAATATGCTGGCCTTCCTGAATATGTCATTTGAAACTACTGTAGCAAAACTGGACATGAGTTTAATGGATGTGAAAAGAGAGTCCTTGACCTAGAAAAAAGCACTAAAGTGGCTAAACGAGTTTGGGTTAAAAAGAAAATATCAAAAAGGAGGTCAAGAAAGTTGTTGTCTTGGGTTCCTAAACTAAATGTTTGATCTTTTATAGGCATTAGTGAGGGACAAGAACAATTAGTACTTAGATAGTGGATGCTCTCGTCACATGACGGGAGAAGAAAGCCAATTCCTCTCGCTAGAAGCCTACGTTGGTGGCATGGTGACTTCCGGTGACAACAAACGAGGTGAAATCATTGGTATTTAAAAAGTTAGTCGTAAGTCAAAGTCACTATGTGTCGACAAAGTGTTGCTTGTCAAAGGTTTGAAACACAATCTCTTAAGTATCTCGCAATTATGTGATCGTGGCAACATTGTTAAATTTCATGCTAGTGAATGTAGAATACTTGATGGAAAAACTAGAGAACTTATTCTTGAAGGTAAACGTGTCAAAGATGTTTTACATGACTAACTTACTATCTTTGTCGGGTCAAACATTATCATGTATGAGTGTTCAAAAGAATAACCCTTGGCTTGGCATAAGAGACTTGGTCATGTTAAAGCTAAAACACTTAATACTCTCAAGAAACTTGATTTAGTAGATGGCTTTTCTAACATTAAATTTGAGTTCAAATCACTTTGTGATGATTGTGTTAAAGGTAAATACGTAAAATGTAACACCCCGGCCCAAACCAGGGTCAAGAGAGGTTACTCACAATAGCTCGCCAGGCTGTGTACATGGCCCATAGATCAACACGAGACCTTTACAACGCATTTTGTCCTCACTCTTACGCATCCCAAAAACCTTCCCAAGAGGTCACCCATCCTAAGCCTACTCCCAGTCAAGAACGCTTAACTGTTGAGTTCTTTCACATGGATAACAAAAAAAGACAGTGCACTTTGTTGATATGAGTAGTACTTCCAATCCCTTTAAGCACTAGCCAGATTTTAAGTCTCTCAATTAACCTCTTCAAGGGGGAACCCCATCCGAATAACGTCTTCGGTTCAGTGGAGTATTACACACCCCCACTTGAAAAACGCAGTGTCCTCGTCGCGCCTGGCAGCATCTGACCGCAGCTGAGCCAAACCCAGAATCCTCCCCCGCTAGGTTGGTGACCCGAGTACTCTAGACCACAGGCTCACCAGACGGTCGCAGGGTTGCTCTGATACCACTTGTAACACCCCGGCCCAAACCATGGGTCGAGAGCAGTCACACACGATAGCTCGCCAGGCTGTATACATGGCCCACAGATCAACAAGGGCCCTTTCCAGCGCATTTTGTCCTCACTCTTGCGCATCCCGGAAACCTTCTCATGAGGTCACCCATCCTAGGACTACTCCCAGTCAAGCACACTTAATTGTGGAGTTCTTTCACATGGATAACTAGAAAAGAAAGTGCACTTTGTTGACATGAGTAGTACTTCCAATCCCTTTAAGCACTAGTCAGATTTTAAGTTTATCAATGGACCGATTCAAGGGGGAACCATACCCGAATAACGTCTTCGGTTCAGTGGAGTATTACATAAAATGCTCCTTTAAATCCAAAAATATTTTTAGCACTTCCTTGCCTCTTGAACTCATTCACATAGACTTATGTGGACCCATGCGTATTGTTAGTAGAGATGGAAGTCATTATATTTGTGTCATTATAAATGATTTCACTAGATTTGTTTGGCTTCTTTTCTTAAGTTCCAAAGACCAAGCATTTGATGAATTCTTAATTTAGGTCAAAAAGGTTTAAAAAAACCTTGGCTATATGCTAGTTTCCTTGAGATCCGACCATGGAACCGAATTTGAGAATTTATCATTTGAGGCTTATTGTAATGAAAATGGTGTTAGCTATAATTTTTCGACCACAAGAACCCCTCAACAAAACTGGGTTATGGAACGAAAGAACCGTACTCTTGAAAATATGGCTAGGACCATTCTCATTAGCTCTGAAGTACTAAGGAAATTTTGGGTCGAAGCCGGCAACACATCTTGTTACATCTACATGATTAGGAAAATCATTGAGAAAACCCCTTACGAATTACTACGAGGAAGTAAACCTAACATTTCTCATTTAAAATTCTTTGGTAATAAGATAACCTAGGTAAATTTGATGCTCGTTGATAAGTGCATAATTTATATACTTTAACCCCTTATATTAGCTCCATTTTTCATGTCATTTAGCACTTATCATAGTGTTTTCGAGCTAATATTGTATTTCTAGTTGCATTTGCTTGTCTTAACATGTTTTGTAGGAAATGAAGCTTTTAGGAGCTAAAAAGTACTAAATGTGCATGCTAGAATACAAGGCTAAGTCAAGAGCTAAAATTGGACCAAGCATGGAGTTGTGCATGGGTTTTTGCATGGAAATTCAATGGATCAATGAGGAAATATAAAATGA
>VHZZ01001379.1:114082-125678 GCA_009801015.1 Silene noctiflora | reverse complement strand
CTATTGGGTGATAAATGATACATTAGTTGGTAGTAATCGTGGTTAAACTATAGTATAGAGTATTTTGAGAAGGACCCCCATAGTTCAGAGTATTGACATTAAATAACCCTATTCCATTTTGTTTCAATATCAAGATATCCTCTCGAATTACGGTCACTACAACAACCACCCACCATCGACCACCATGTACATCAACCAATCACCATGCACCACCTTCCACCACCGCCCCCTCCTATGCACGGTTGTGTCCCTTGTCGATAAAACCCACCCACGGAGCATCCTCACCTAGACCCGCACAAACCAACAACCCCTGCATCACCACCTCTCCTCTCCCAAATTTGCCACAGATCCGCCTCAGAGATACCAGTACCACCCTGTCCGCGCTCTGCCAATCCTCCAGAGACACCATAGTAAGAACATCAATGAAATTATCCATGGTTGTGTTGTTGTAGAGTAAGAACACCAATTTGTTTATAGTGCAATTGATTATATATCAGCATGAATCAAGATAAATAAAGGCATTGAATCTACTGCAATTGGTTATATGTCTGACATCTACCAAACTTACAATGCACAAACCGATAGAATTAATTTTGTAAAAACTTGTATATTGTGTGGGGTAATGTGAGAACAAACCAAAACAATTGAATCAGTTTTGGGGATGAAAGGCATAGCGATACTGCTCCTTCGTCTTCATCGTCAATAATTTTCATTGCAATAATTCTTTCTAACCCTAATTTTATTAGTCTAAATTAATTTAATCACCCTAATTTGATATAAAGTTAATAAACTACAATTATTACTTCATTAATCTGAAAACTAGAGTCGATAATTGAGATTAATGTGACAGATTTGATTAATTTTGTGAGAATGAGAGCTAGATAGAGTGCTTATTTTGTTTTTCGGGGAAAGGGTAAGGAAGGGAAAATTAATGGCAAAAAGTGTATGAAAGAGTAAACTACGTCCATGAAAGAACAAGTACGTTGTGGAATTTGGGTACTTATAATCCTATATACATATGTTATTCAAAGATACTCGTTAACTTATGGAGAGTACATGTCACCCTAAACTATTGCATAGTTAATCATATCACCAACTAACATCTATAATTCAAGATTTCTCTATCAATTAGGACACTAACTATGGGATAAACAAACACATGGTTTGAGACAAACATACACATGAGTAAATGACAAGAATAAGACTAGTGCTAATAATTAGTCACTATACTCAAGTGTCATTGTGTCAACCTCTTAAGTGGAGACACTTACCAAACCCACATTAACATCTTCTTCTATACACTTACCTCCCTCTTCTTTCTTTCTTTCTTTCTTTCTACAACTATCCTTCATTTTTTTCCCATTTCAAACCCTTTTCTTTCTCTCTTTAATGTCTACTCTCTAGCTCTTTTCACCATTTTCCATTTTTAATACCTTCCAAATTTCTCTAAATTCCCACTAATTTCTCCAATTTCCTATAATGTACCTCAATTTTACCCTAATTTAGGGTTTCCTTAACTTTCTCTACTATCCTTTTTCTTAAACCCTAATTTCACTCCAATTTTCCCCCAATTTCATCACATTTCCTACAATGTGTGTCCTTAAATCCTACTAATTCTCCATCCCATACTATTTTCCCTGCAATTCAGCTGTTGGGTCAGTGTAATTTCCTTTGATAAACCCTAATTAGCTTATTTAAATGCTTGTTCTCGTTGATTTCACTATAAATTAGGTCAAAGGTGAAATTTTTAGCATCTGGGTAGTTGTAATTTCATATGTAAACTTCAATTGTCTCCGATTTACGCCGTTTAATACTTTAACTTGGTGATTCACTCAACTTTTGATCTAGAGGTGCGATCTTTAGCAATTGGGTAGCTGTAGTTTTATCAATGTCAGGTGGAGCTAGGGTTAGATCAATGGATTTAGCTGAAGTAGAGCAAAGACCGGCTCAGAAATCGATGGTGGTGACGAATAAGCTGCGTAAAAAGGGGGAAATGTCGCCTGAAAACCAGAAAGTGAAGAACCAAGCTCAATCAACACCCACATTGTCGCCGTCAATGCGAAATTTGAGCGCCCCATCGAGTTTACGACATGGGAACTTTCTGTTACGTGGGAATTTGTCGATGAATGCGTCTTGTTCATCAGAGGCGTCAACAGATTCGTCTCACAGTAGGGCATCAACGGGGAGGATTAGCCGGAGTAGCGTACCGAGTGTGAGGAGGAAGCAAGGGGTGTCTAAGTTGGACAAGGTTTATAATAATGGTAGTGGTAATGGTAATTATGGCAAGGTTGAGAAAATCGGGTTGATTGATGATGATAAAGAATTAGTGGGTGAGGTGGATGGATTGATGGTGAAGAAAAGATGTGCTTGGGTTACACCTTCAACTGGTATGATGATTTCGCTTTGTTTTAGTAATCATATTATAAGCTCATTTGTGTATTGCTTTTTACTGATAATGAATGGTAGAGTGGTTGTATGTGACTGAAATCATTTGGCTTTGTTTTCATGATGCTGTTTATGTTGTATGCTTTATCTTGTTTCTTTAACATTCTAACGGTGGAACTGAATTGCGCCATAGTTGCGAAAATTGATTGTCTGAAAAGTCGGGGGTTTAAAATTTTATCTAGTGTTTAAGTTTTGCTGTATTGGTCAAGGTGATATGTCAATGTAGATGAGATTTTTTCCAATGAGGAGAGTTTGTTGCAATGAGACTGTTTCTTGAGTTGATTGTTAAAAAAAAGCTTTGCCTGTGATGAATTGGTTGTAGAACACTAGTTAATTGTGTATATTATTGCCCTTGCAAAAACCATATGGCTTTCCAATTCGGGTACCTCTAGGTGTTTTTATAGTTCGAGTGATCGTCTTTTATATGATTGGTGGTGCTCTTTTGCACATGGTGTACAGTAATTAGATGTGAAGGTTGTGCAACTAATGTTTAATGGACACTTTCCCATTGTGACCGTTTGAGGTTATATTTACCAGTCTTGTATTTCTTGACCCACTATAATTCCCAAATTGTACTGGACTTGGAGAAGGTCTAAACAAACTTAAACTTGTATCAAACTAAATCTGAAGTTATATATCATACCCGAATCGTACCTGATTTGAAAAGACCCATCCTAAACTTTCCAAGAAAGATTTAGTTGATTTGTTGCTGTCAAGCTAAATGAGTGTCAAGGCATTTGTTTGTGTCAATTTTGGGTATAGGTTGCTCAAGGTTTTTTCAGTGGGATTTTAGTGAAAAGTTGAAACTTCTTTTCCTAGCCTGGGACATAGTCTGATTGAAGTTCTTAGCCAAGATGTTTTTTTCCCATGTTTGGGCATTTTTTTTTTTTTAAAGTCATGTCTCAATTGTAACTGGACGGAAGACTTTGGAAAGCCTAAACACTCAGGGTAAGTTTGGGTATGGGGGATTTGGAGGAAACGGGAGGGAAGGGGAAGGGAACAAGACTATTATTTTTGTTTGGTTAGCAAAATGTATCTGGAGCGATATAGAAGGGAGGGAAAAGGATCCCTCACCCAAGGCAAATTAAAATCTCTTATGCATAAAAATGATTTGGAGGGAACTCACCCTCCTCAATTCCCCCTCCCCTTGCTTCCCTTTCCCTCCCCTCCATACCCCTCCATTCCCTTTCCATATTTTTGTATCCAAAATTCCAAACACACCCTCAAAAATGGAAGAATATTTAGCTATGATCAACTTCTTCTCATTGTGTTTATTGATACAGAAAAGTGTATGGCACATATCAATCAGTTGATGGAACTTCTATGATGTAGGATTTGAATGTCGAATGAAATTAAAAACCTGGCACATTTGAACATTGAAAGTGTCAATAAGGAGCTCGGAGATTTAAATGACTCATGACTTTTTAGTAAGTTAGGGAGTGGGAACGAATTGGTAATCTCATCGTAAAAACTAGCTATTGTCAAGGTAGCATCTATTCAATTGATCACGTAACCCTATTTTAGTATTCTTTATATGGCAGCGACTGGAATTTACAGTGATTCAAATGTAGTTTATGTCTCTCTGCTTTAGTGATCCCTTATTAGGAAGGGGATATGAGCTCAAAGCCTGCTCGAAGCCTGGAAATTACATTTTCACTGCACACTAGTTGATCAAAGGGAAATTGAACTTAAACAGTCAAGACTACTCGTAGCACTATGTCAGCAGCATTTTCACACAGGTGACAGTTATCTAAAATAGCGTAGGTAGAAGGTCTGAAGAGGTAACCAGTTGAAAAGTTCTAGATGAGGGAAAATCGTACTCCATATGAATGTTTTTTTTTTCTTTTATTGACCGGATGTACGTAAATAATAATATGGTACAATTACTTGCTCACTCTTTTCTATCTTTACCCCACTGTTAGACCACATATTAGGGTCGATAGTTATATACTTCGTAGTATATAGTATATAACCCTTCTGCCCAGTCAATTCTGTACGTTTTCCTTATTTGAGTATCTCAAAATCTCAATCATTTCTTTACGTTTCTGTTTTAGGTATATAAAAGTTACTTTCCTTCTCATGTGCATGTTGCTTTTCCACTTTTTACAGTTCTTAAAACATATATGATATATCTCTCTTCTTTCTTTTTTCTTTGTGCCAAAAGTAAACGTAAAGAATTGATCGGCATGCAGGGAGTACATTATTTTGTGACTTTGACGCCGTGCTAAGTGGTTTAATGATCTTGATAGACTCTGAGTTTGACGGTTTCTTGTAATATGTTGTGGAATCTATTATTTGCTTTCTGATAGCTAAATCGCCTTTCCTATGGAAATTGTTGATATATTTTGGAAATTATTACTTCTATTTTAGTTTTGTTTATTGTATTAAATTTTTCTCATCCTAATACTGTTTCCTTTCCTGAAGAAGATCCGTCATATGCTGTTTTTCATGATGAAGAATGGGGAATTCCAGTCCATGATGACAAGTACGTTATGTCAATAGAAATTTCTGAATCTCAGTCAATTATTTTCTCCATTACTAAGATCACATGGGCTTTATATCGTTTAATGTAGAAAACTGTTCGAGCTTCTCAGTCTCTCTGTCGCTTTAGCTGAACTACCATGGCCTACAATACTAACTAAAAGAAGTACATTCAGGTAAGACATTATTCATTTATACTATTCATTTACCCTTGTTTTCCAGTGATGAATTTCATTGTAGATTACCTTATAGTCCGTACATAAGAACTCCAATGATTGAATACTTTCAAACTTCTTTTTGACCACACTTGTCAGGGAAGTCTTTTTGGAGTTCGATCCCGTCTCAGTTTCTAAGTTAAATGAGAAGAAGATTTGCGGTCTAGGAACTCTCGGCAGTAGCTTACTATCAGAAATGAAGCTTCGTAACATTGTTGAAAATGCGCGTCAAGTGTGCAAGGTATGTTGAATTTATGTAGTTCATGTTCACCATGTTTTATACATTTCCAGTGGTAGCTAACTCACCTTAATTGTTAGGAGTTTGAGTAACATAGGCCGTATCACTCTGTCAGTGTCTCTCCCCCTTCTTTCAGGGCCTTGAGACTTGAGAGACCTGGCCAATGACCGGACCCGAAATTACCTTATTCAAACGCGAAATAACATGATGAAGTTGTCCTGACGCCAAATTTACCTGACTGGAAATGACCCAAAAATACCCGAAAATGCCTAATTCAAAACTCAAATCTCTAAGCTACGGCCCAAAATAACCTGGTTGATCCGACCTGTAAGTCTGTAACCACTATCCGAGAAATGATCAAGCTGACATGTAGCAAAAAATGACCCTAATCCTTGATGGTCTTGCCTGAACGGCGAACACGATCGAAATGACCTGTCTAGCCTTAAAAAACTTCTATACCTTGGTTGTGGCTTAGATTTACTGTGAGAGATTATTTATAGTTGCTAGGTCTTATTGTGATCTTATAGCAAATACTGGTAGAGGATTAGAGGCTGAGAAAGGTCCTTGTTTTTGATAGTGATTAGTTGTTTGTTTTACCCGTCTAATAATGTCAGGTTCAAAAGGAGTTTGGATCATTTGATAAGTATATATGGGGGTTCATGAACCAAAGGCCACAAGTGAACAAGTTTCGGTACTCTCGTCAGGTGCCAGTCAAGACCTCCAAAGCAGAGACGATCAGCAAAGACCTTGTTCGAAGAGGGTTTCGAGGTGTAGGCCCCACAGTGGTCTACTCATTCATGCAGGCAGCTGGTTTGACCAACGACCATCTTGTCACTTGCTTCAGGTTCCAGGAATGCATAGCAGCCGGGGATGAACCTGAAAAAGATGGCCAGGTTACGATTGAAGTGGATAAGCCAGTCGACATGGTCAAGTTGGAGCTTCCTCAAGCTCTGGACGAAATCAGTATCTGCTCAGACTGATAAATCAGATGACACCAGTTGTATAATATGTGAATTATTCGGACCTGAGAAGCGTTTTGGTGAACTACACAAAGAAAGAGGGAAGGATTTGCCAAGGGCCAAAATTCTTAGATATATCTAGCATACCACGTCATTGCAAACCCAAACCGATGAGAATATTGGAAATGGAATGGTGGGATATGATTTCCCATAAATAAGAAAGTAGAATCCAAGGAATGTAGTGTAGAAAACAACTATGTTATTGGTTAGGGTGTAACCGGTTTATGTCTAAGAACTTTTCGAGCTGAGGTTCCGGCTTTAGGCAGGTTAAGTTATGTATTCCATATTTCCATGTGGCTATGTTGCTTTCTTGTATAGTTATGTAGTGTGTACTGCTAGTTCTCTTTTTTTATAATTTATTATTGCCTTCAGAAGTATTTCCTCTTCCAAATCTTTCATGTTCAAATTACAATGATCCATCTAAACTTGTGCAGTTCTGGGTCGACGGAGAGATCTGGATCTTTTTGGCTCTTGATTGATTGCGAGCCCTCCTGGATTGAGGGTTTGAACTTTGAACTGATGAGTGATGACTGATATTGGCTCAGCTAGTTTGGTCTTATATTTATGCTCAACCATCAAGATTTAGAGCCTAGGTTCAAACAGAAAGTCTTGCTTGTGACTAGACCTGGCAAAACCGACCCGACCCGAACAACAGAACCCGAATAACACCTAGAACCCAAATTTGACCCGACCCGGCCCGAAAATGACCCGAGCTTTCTTTACCCGTAATAGAACCGACCCAAAATGACCCGATTCGAAACCACTAAACCTGAAAATGAAACGACAAAATATAATTCTAATTGAACCAAAAAGACTTGAAATGACTTTTTATCTCTTAATCATTTACCCGAAAAATGACTGGACTCGAAGTAACTCAACTCGCTTGACCTGATACAGATCCGACCAACAGACATGTAACCCGAAATGACCTGACCCGACCCAAACTAATTCGAAAATATGACATACCCGTTTGTCAGGTCTACTTGTGACCTCTCACAGTCCCCTTCCACTTGCTCCTTGTAAGAGGTCACAAAGTCACAAGTTTGTGTCGGAATATGCCACGACAGAGGAGAATTTGTGGGGTTCAAAAAGTGAATGTCTTGTTATTCGGTTATTTGATTTCCATGTTTTTCATGATTTTGATAATATCACAAGACACAAAAATGGAAAATCACAAATAAATAAATAAAGAAAAAAGTGGAGTAAACATAAAATAAAGTTGAACCAATTATGATTTGTGAGTTTACTTACTTCCTCCATTCAACTTCACTCTACCGCTTTACTTTTTCATGTTTGTCAACGCGTGTTTTACGCGGTAAATATCGTTAGYTACGTATTTGCWAAAATTATAAAAGTTAGATATTTTTAATRTACTCGTAAAGACGAATCAAACAAAATCTCACATGAATATATTTTCACTTACGTATTGAGAGAAAATCGAAATTAAATGCTTATTTGTGAATAGTATGCAAAATTGAAAGTGAGAGAGTGGAGTTGAATTGAGGAAGTATAAGAGTTGAGTACTTAAAAGAGGCAAGAGCTAAGTGGAGTAGTAAAAAAACAAAAAAATCATTTTCATAATATTCATCACTGGTTGATATTGTGCTGTTTTTGTGTGTAGGATACAATGTATTATAATGGTGGGCGGAAGTCGAATTAGAAATATAATAAAGCATATTTATTAGAAATGCAATTTTCACGTAAGAGACCAAGTACGAAATCATACAAAAAATACAAGTATGTTTGAACGTTCAATTGTATTTCAATATCAAACGTAGATGTCACCAGTGACGACCTCAACCAAACAACCAAACAACCAAACAACCAAACACGCCTCATACATCCCTCAAACCTCATCTATTAAAATAATCATGGCATCATTGGCATGGATGAAAACGATAACACACACCAAATTAGAATTTGAATATAATAAAATGACTTTTTTTAAGAATAAGACGTACCGTGCGACACTCATTTTAGTTGGGATGATTTTTTTTTTTTTCTTTGGCTATATAAGAAGTAATAATTACATAAGACACTTGTGAGTACACTTGACCATGGGCCAAGTCGGGCTCTCTTCGCTCCGCCCTGAATGGTCCCATCCATATATCTCGTCTGGCCGGGATGACTTAGACTTGATCCTAACTTGGTTCGATAACCTTTTTTTTTTTTTTTTTTTTTGGTATTGGCCAGCATGGGCTTTAGGCTAGCCATTGAAAAATTGCTTAGATAGCAGTATGGGCGGGCCGGGCTAACCCGTGTTGTGACCACTTCTTCTTTTGACATGCAACGTTAAAAGTAGTACGTACTCTATCTGTCTCAGTGAATGATTTACATTTTCTTTATTTTATGATGGAGGAATAATAAAATAAAACAAATGTAAGAGTAATAAATTTTATGAAATCTAAATAACAATAACAACAACAAAGGGCTGCCAAAAAAAAAAAAAAATAACAACAAAGGAAAATTAAAGCTGAAAATAAGTAGTAGCAATGAGACTGATTCCCCCTCCTTCGTCGATCTATACATATTCGCTTGCAATCAGGTGACCATTTTCATGAAATTCAGAAAGCCAAGAACGAGATATACGGCTGGCAAGTCTGACCCGACCCGAACCCGAGTAAACCCGATCCGACAGAACCCGAAAATACTGTGACACGAAACCGACCCGACCCGACCCGATGACGACCCGTAACCCGATGATCACAGACCCAAACCCGACCCGATACTAATCCGATTAAATTGATGATCCAACAATTATTAAGCTTAATTTTGATCAAAATGAAAGTGATTTTGTGTTAAGATTGATACGTTTGACCTAATAATGAAGTAATTAAACGAAATAATAGGTTGAAAACTAAATTTAATGGTTAAAAATTGTAGCAATGTGATTAAGTAGCCGGACCCGATAATGACCCGACCCGACCCGATACATCATTTGACCCGAAATGACCCAGCCCGATAACGACCCGAACCCGACCTGACTCGAACCGAAAGTGTAGGCTGACCCGACATGACCCGACACGGCTTGACCCGACCCAAACCCGATCCGACTGACCCAATTGTCACCACTATTAATAACTTACGCATTGAAATTATTAGTGGCGGATGTGTGTAAGGAGTGTGGGGGTCTTAAAATTCCGAAGTCGTATAAAATGCGAATATTTGTTTTTTTGGGATAGCGGTGAAGAAAATGCGAATATGAAGTACGTTACTGACTTACTGCTACAATAAAAGAAATCACCAATTATTTCTATTGATTGTTCTTGAGCTTATATTAAAAACCTTACACGTACAAATTGTTTAGCTAGGAATCAATTTACAATTTCAATTAGATAATCTTAAGTCATGCCATTCGAGCTAGCCACCACCGGATCATCCATGTTCTTCTCATGATACGAATTCTATTCGAAAGAATAAGACTCGTATGTGTGCAGCATAAACCTATGAACTGAACAGTGAGTTGAATTGTTCGATGTCAGATTCTGGAATTGTAACAATGGTTTTAAACGGTAACAATGAAAGAACAAACATGATCCGAACGTATTAGGTACAACCTGATCTGATTTGCGAGGATATTTGTCAAATTAGATTTATAATTTGCCAATGGGGTTGATTGTACTCAAGACCTATTGAGAAACAATCTAGCTAGGCTCGAAACACGTCGAAAACTAACTGAAACTTGGTATGTAAACTACACACTCAAATTAGAGAGAAAACACAAGTGTTTTATCTTATTGTCTTTCTTGGAAAATGCTTCTTTTTTTACAAGCTCACAACCAGGCCTATAAATAGCCTTCAACGCATCTAGAAACTGTACAAAGCTAATTAAGAGGGCATTTACCCATGAGTTGTAACCGAAATAAACATTTAGAAGGAGGCGTTAAGTGTTGTAATTAAGAGCAATTATGAGGGCATTTACCCATGAGTTATTGCTACAGTAAAAGAAATCACCAATTATTTCACCAATTATTTCTATTAATTGTTCTTGAGCTTATATTAAAAACCTCACACTTAGGAATTATCTAGGTAAGAATCAATTTACAGTTTCAATTAGATAAATCTTAAGTTATGCCAATTACATACTTCCTCCATTCAACTCCACTCTATCATATTGCTTTTTGCACTAATATTAAGGTATGAATAAAGAACTCATTAAAGTACAAAAGGAGAAGACTTTGATGGTTTATTAACTCAGAAATTGTGGGGGCATTAGACACCTAATTAAGGACTAAACTTCCCACCAATTTTTTCAATACTTTAAAAAGCCCACCAAATTACCACTGTTAATTTTTCCCCCCAATTTACATCAAATCAAAGCACTAATATTACAGTCCTCCATGCAATTTACAGTCCCTATAAACCTGATATAATTACATTAATCCTCACCATAAAATTACATCACTCATTCACTAAGAAACCATACAAAAAAAAAAAGTTCTAGAGTAAAAACCTGATCTTATTACATTAATCCTCACCATAAAATTACATCACTCATTCACTAAGAAACCAAAAAAAAAAAAAAGTTTAAGAAAACCTTTACAAAAACTGAACTGAAAGTTTACAGTCCAAACAAAAAAATCAGCAGCTTTTCTACATCAGATTACAGAAACTACAATACATTACATCACCAAAAATGGTGTTCAAGTGTATGACAGAGGAAATGAGAGCAGAGGTTGCCATCTACTTGCTTCAAAAGTCGAATGATGGGAAGCTTTCTCATGGAGCAATCAAACAAGCAGCATTACGATTTAATGTTAAGGATAGNCTCATTCAAGCCCATTACATCCTAAACTCAGCGACTTACACAAGGATCAGAGACTACTACATTCACTAAAGTCATTGGTTGTTAAACAAGTACTACAAGAATTCTTTGATCTCAATAACATGCCAGTGACTAAAATCATATTCAATGAAATGAGTAATACAATACACATTGATGAAAAATGGTTCTACATCACATAAGACAATCAGAAAGTTTATGTAGTAGAGGGGGAAGAGCTGCCAGTCAAAAAGGTACATCGATCACTAAAGTGATGTTCATGTGTGCAGTAAGCAGGCCAATTTATTCAGCAGAGGGGGAATTAGTTTTTGATGGCAAAGTAGGCATGTTTCCATTCACAAGCCAAGTACCAGCAGCTAGGGCTAGTAGAAATAGGCCAAGGGGTACATTAGAGACAAAACCAATTGAATCAATC
>VHZZ01001379.1:34256-49355 GCA_009801015.1 Silene noctiflora | reverse complement strand
ATGACAATCAAACACATACCCGTATTACAAACCAAACTAGCTCGACTTGGGTAGGCTAATTTTGGATAGTAGTTAATAAATGGGTCAAAATAAGTCAATTTGGCTAGTGAAGTTCAAGGGTAAAAGATGAGAAAAATGGATTTGCCTCTTTACATGTGTCACCGCCTCAAACCGAATACATACAGGTATTATGAAACACCCCCATCTAACAAGGAGCCTTCTCCAGACCTTCCCTAGCAGATAAGGGCGCTAACATCTCGGTTGCTCGAGGATAAGCATATCATAATGTCAATAAAAGAACATTTAAAGTATAATTACATTTTAAAGTCGTTACAAAAGAAGGTACAACTGATACATCTATTCAGCTACGTTGAGACTCCATAAGTCAAACTCAGTAAAAGACGCGTCCCTCCAAAGCATCCAGACAAACCATATAAAAACCTGTTAAGACAGACTGCTCCCAAAAGGATCACCGTAGACACACAACAAGAAGGAAACAACAACATCACACAAGGCCAGTAACTGAAGGTAAACGCACTGGCATCACATACACAAGCATAACTCTAACTCCATTACATCTCTATGCATCTGAGTAACACCGTTGTGTTGTCCTGCCGGATTACCAGTCGCAACCAGTAATCCACACCGCCAATGGGGACCACAACCTTACCACCTAATCCCCGCTCAAAACCATAGAGCAATAACCCATTGACCATTAATGTGCACATCCCCCTTGTGACGGGAACCACAAGGGGCGGGACAAGGACGTGAAGCCATTCCCTAAGATGACTCCACTCAGTCGAGGACGCACCTCGCAAACCACATACAAACAGAATATCACATCATCCACATCTTTACACATCATACATAACAAACCAACAGTACTGAGTAGATAAACCTACCTTTAGCGATCTGCAACTATCATCACGACCCTATGACCGTGAAACCGCCATCTACAACACCTAGCAACAAGGACATATTCTTATTACTAATAACCATCTCCAGCAACTCAAGAATGACGGTGATGATGACGATCTACCTATGCCCGGAATACCGGCGACAAGACCGCAACCCGACACGCGTCTCCATCTCCATGCTAGGCTCCCAAGGTGAAGGATAGAGAGAGAGTGATGGTGAGAAGGTGTCGTCGATCTAGGTTTAGGAGAACCAAATAGATCGAGTGCGAACCAAATAGATCGAGTTCCCTCTACTCGATCGAGTATCTAGACTACTCGATCGAGTAGCCTAAGTTAGACCGAGTTCCCAAACCCCAAAACTGCTAAGTCCTCAAGATCTATTCTAACAAAGGTCCCAATGGTAAAAAACGAGTCTAAGGTCAGCCAACGGGTCCCAAACAGGGCGGGTATTACATATTAAGAGATAGATGTCATGCTTATGCAATTTGATGTTACATGTCTTATAAGGAGTACTACTCACATCCTAGATGAAACTGATCATAAATGTCATCAGTTTGTGGAAGCTCTAGGCCTTAGAATGTTTTAGTAGGTTGCCAATATTAAGTCAAGTCTATTTCTTCAGCAAAATTTAATCAAAAAGTCGTAGATTATGAAATGACTATACTAAAAGAAGTGCTAAAAATGCAAGGCTTAGGCAAAGAGACAAAAAGTATTGCAATTTCATCATTGAAATCCAACAATTCCGACTCGACCTAAATGCAAAAGAAGAGCATATTTTTGTAATTTTTTCAATTTTCAATTTTTTTTGCTTGTTTATTTTAAAGGAAATAAACAATGCATGCAGAAATGCAAGAAATATGCAACTACAATAATGCAGATGGATGCAAAATGACAAATGCTACCCTTCCCAAACCAAATCACACAATACCCTCATCGTGTTCAGCAAACAACCACAAAAGTGTAATATGGGGGAATGGGATAAACTTACAAGATGAGAACGAAAATAGTAGAGTAAAGGAACTCACCAAGTACAAAAAGGACCTCCCCAAACATTCAACAACAAGGGGAGGTCGTGGCCAGCAGCCACTAGTCATCCATAACAAAATCGGGATAATCATCCCTGTAAACCCGAGAACCTCTAGCCAAATCAGCCCGATACCGCTTCTCCACCATAGCGGTGTCCTCCTCCTCCTTCTGTTCTGTAGTAGGGTACCCGCCCTCCGAAAATCGATAGTAAGAAGGATGAGGCCACCTAGCTCCTGGCAACCGTCCCTGCTGGGCGTAGTAGTTGTAGATGGGAAACCCAGCCAGAGCTTGGTTTATCTCCATGCGCGTCGTACGCCCGTATAAGTCAAGTAAAATATCATCACGTGCCCCTAGTCCATGACCGGAGGGGGCACAAAAGGAGGGGGAGCAATAAAGTGGGCCGGTAGACCGGCTGAGGTCCCATCTCACCGTATGGTGAGGCGTGAGGGGAAGAGTGGTGAGTCCTAGAGGACTAGGGTGCCTCCCTAGCAGCATGAGATGTCAGCCTCGCCCCCGTGGTAGATGCCCTAGGCATAGTCAAATGCAAAAGGTAAGAGGGAGTAGAGGGACGAGGGGCCCCACGTGGGACCTCAGGTAAAGGGACGAGTGGGGGTAGTGTAGGACAAGGCAAGGTCACAGAGAAGGCCGTGGAAATCTTCCACGTATAATTGGCAAACAGCTAATAACCATCTATTAGTAAGGTATGTTCATTAAGTACGTGTCATCCGAGCCATTCGGGTAGTCATGGCCAATGGGCAGCATGCTCCGGGGGAAGTCACAGAAAAGCTTGCGGGAGATATGAGTAACTGTTGAGCCGGGATAAATCCTGCCAGGGAATGTCAGTGGTCAGCCAAGCAAATCCTGACAGGGGCACTACGGATACAGGACACAGCATAGCAAGGATCACCCGAGGGAGGATATAACGGGTCAGGCATGTCTAAATTGCTTGGGCATAATGCAAGATAACAAAAGTAAGCCTCGGATACTACCAATAATTGGCATATGGTGGAATAAAGGGAAGGGGAGTTGGTTCCTACTTCTTAGGAAGACCAAGTCCATAAAATCTATCTTCAAGTGAGGCAACAGTTGGAGGAATTGGCCAAAGCACGTTTCCTATAATCTAGCAACAACCACCCCACCTTTATAACTTTTCAATTGAAGCCTATAAGTATAACACTAATACATAATATCTCCTCCATACTCTCTTACTATCGTTGTATATATCTAATCCAATCATACATAGTGAAAATCTTCTCCTGGCTTGATGCCCGTGGGTTTTTCCCCATTTTATAAGGGTTTTCCACGTATAAATTCCCGTGTTATTCTTTATTTATTTATTACTTTGTACTTGTTACAATCCAGTCAGGCAAATCAATAGAGCTAAATAACCCTGTTATTACTTATCAGCAAGTAGTTTCCCCTGCGTGAAATCTTGCTAAAACAATTAAGGAATCTAGCTCGGAAATTATCAAAAGATCAAAACCCAATAAAAAATTTTCAATCCCCAAAAAATGACAGAAGATAGTGTTGAGCAGCAACTAGCCGCAGCCAGGCAACAACGACTGGAGATGGAAGTGCTCAAGGAGAGAATGACCCAGACTGAGGCAGAAGTCCAAAAGCTGAGGGAGTCAGAGTCAAGCCTGAAGCAGAAACTGGAAAAAAATTCGTCAAGTTCTAACTCCAAAATCCAGCCTGGAACCCCATTCTCCTCAATAATAAAAAATATTGACTTCTCAAATTTTGGAAGTCCCAGTCCTTCAAAGAACAAGGCTACAAACCTTGACTCAGATGAGGAAATTCATGAAGATCCTGGCAATCCAGACAAGTCAAGGGCAGCAATAATGATGGTTGTAGTTCAGGAAATCCAGAAACTATATGAGAAATTTGAAAAGATCCCTGGAGTGCCAGCCACCATAGAGGAAGTGAACCTTAAAAGCTATGCTGACTCACCCTTTGTAGTTGAAATAGCAAAGGTAGACCTGCCCAAAAAGTTTGTGGTGCCATCAATGAGGACGTACGATGGGACTGTAGATCCTCAAAATCATGTGGCTTTCTGCAAGCAGAGGATGCTAGCCGCATCAGTACCAAGTGAGCTGAGACAAGTATGCATGTGCAAAGGTTTTGGGATAACCCTGACCGGACCTGCCCTGCAGTGGTACATCAATCTACCCAATGGAAGTATCAAGTCTTTTGCTGACCTGAATACATTCAATCGGCAGTTTGCCAGCGGTAGGGAACTAGAAAAACGGTCCAGTGATCTGCAAAGGGTAAAGCAGAAACCAGAAGAGACGCTCAGGAATTTCCTGGCGAGATTCAACAAAGAGAAGGTGTCCTTCCTGAGGTGTGACATTGGAACAATCGTGGAAGCATTCAGACAGGGGTTGCTACTAAACAGTGAACTCTATATGTATCTTACCAAATATCCTTGCCATACCTTCGAACATGTCCAGGAAAAAGCACTTGCTCTTATCAGACTGGAGGAGGACAAAAGCTTTAAGTTAGAGACATCAAGCGGATCAGAATATGAAAAGTCTAGCAGGAAAAGCACCAGCCATAGAGGAAGCAATTCCAGACCATCACCATATTCAAGGCCTGACATATGAGAAGTAAATCTTGCCCAAGAGCAACGACGTAACTCTTACACCTTCTCATCTATTAAAGAATATAACTTCTCTGTTGACATTGCACGACTTACCAAACGCCTGGAAAACTTGGGAGACGTAGTCAGGTGGCGGAAAAAGACTGACAATCCCAATTTAAGGAAGGATACAACCAGATGATGTAAATTCCATATGGACATAGGACACACAACGGAGTAATGCATAGGGCTTCGCAAGCAAGTGACATACCTACTAAACAAAGGCTACCTGAAAGTCCTAATGCCATCAACAGGAAGGGGTGAGGGCCCAGCCAGGAAAGATCAACCAGAACGTGACCTGCCACCCCCGCCACCTATCTATGAAGTCAAATTCATAAATGGGGGATTAGAAATCTGCAGCCTAACCAGTTCAGCAGCAAAGAAGATAGCCAGGGAGACAAAGAAGAGATCTCTATACAAACCAAGGAACTTGCCTTAGATCACGTTCGTTGACAACGACATGTAGGGAGTTCCAGACCTACATCATGATGGCCTGGTTATCACTATGTAAATTGGCACATCAAGCGTCCTGAGAATCCTTATCGATGGTGGGAGCTCTATCAACCTGATAATGTTGGATATCCTGAAACCTATGAAGATCAATGAAGACCAGATTATAAAGAAGTCCAGTGTCCTGGTAGGGTTCAGAGGTGAAACCAGAAATACTTTTGGAGAAATCTACCTGCCAACCTATGCTGAGGAAGTTGCATCCTACGGGAAATTCGGAGTCTTGGATTGTCGGTCCTCTTACAACACCATCCTGGGCAGGCCATGAATCCATAATGTGAAAGCCATTCCCTCAACATATTATAAATGAGTCAAGATCCCAACTTAGTTGGGGATAACAACAATCAGAGGTGAGCAGAAATTCGCCCAGGGATGCAATTCCGAAGCCCTCAAGCCTTCCAAGGCAGATAAGTCCCTCGCCTAGAAATTACAGTATCATGTCAGGAGTACCTACGTGGCACAATCACAGATGGAAACCGATCAGGTAATTCTAGACCCAGAGTATCCTGACAAGTACGTGTTGATAGGATCTAATGCCCCTGACTCAGTCAGGCCAGGTTTAGTTATAAGTTTCCTTAAAAATAAATCTTCTTTTTTTGCTTGGTCTCATTTTGATATTACTGACATTTATGCTGAGGTCATTACCCATAAACTCAATATTGACATATCCTTCAAGCATGTGCAGCAAAAGAGACGCAAGTTTGCCCCTGAACAGAATACAATCATCAATGAAGAGGTGGACAAACTCTTGGAAATGGGAATGATCAGAGAGGTCATGCACCCTGAATGGTCGAACAATGTTTTAGTTCTGCATAAAAAGAATGGGATATGGAGAGTCTGTATAGACTACACAGACCTGAATAAAGCCCGCCTGAAAGATCCATTCCCACTACCACATATTGATGCTATTGTAGACGCAACAACTGGGCATGAAATGTTGACATTCATGGATGCTTTCAGTGGGTTCAACCAAATCAGAATGCACCCAGCTGACCAGGAACACACTGCCTTCATCACTGATAGAGGGATATACTGCTACACAGCAATGCCATTTGGCCTGAAGAATGCAGGGGCAACCTATCAGCGCCTGGTCAATATGATGTTCAAAGATCAAATTGGAGATACAATGGAAGTCTATATTGACGACATGGTGGTCAAAAAAAAAAATGTTGTGGACCATGTAAAAGACCTGGAAGTAGCATTCAAGATCCTGGAGAAATACATTATGAAGCTAAACCAATCCAAGTGCCACTTTGGCGTGCCAGCTAGCAAATTCTTAGCATACATGGTGACCAAGAGAGGGATTGAAGCCATCCTTGAACAAATAAAGTCAATCCTGGAGCTTGAGTCGCCAAATTCAGTCAAAGATATACAGAAGCTGACAGGACGAGTAGCAGCCCTGAACAAGTTTATCTCTCGATCATCCGAGAGATGCAAGACATACCTCTCTTCTCCACCTTTGTTGGCCAAACCAAACAAAGGAGAACCCCTGGCAGTATACCTGTTAGTCACCGAGACAGCAGTAAACAGGGTCCTGGTGAAGAAGTAGACAGACAACAACATCTTGTGTACTATGTAAGTAAAAGTCTCCTGGATGCTAAAATGAGGTATGACTTACTTGAAAAATACTTTTTGACTTTAATTATATCTTGTACCAAGTTGCGTCCATATTTTGAGAGTCACTCCATACTAGTTAGAGCTAACTTACCTATAAAATCTGTCCTCAAGCCTGAATTATCAGGCAGGATGGCCAAGTGACCAGTCCAACTCAACACCTACAACATAACCTTTGAACGCAGGACGACAATTAAGTCCCAAGCCCTAGCAGACTTTGTGGCTGATTTCAGCCCAACCCTAGAGTCTGACCTAATCAAAGAGGTAAATAGACTAGATAGCCCCATGTCCGACCAAGATTGGACCCTATATATTGATGGGGGCAACAAACATAAGGGGGACTGGCCTAGGGTTAGTACATAAATCGCCATAGGGGGATATAATAACCCAGGCCATTAGCTGCGAATTTAAAGCCACAAACAATGAAGTTGAATATGAAGCCCTGATAGCTGGACTCAAGGTAAGCATTGAACTTGGTGTGCAGAACTTAAAGGTAAAATCTGACTCACTCTTAGTTACGAATCAAGTGAAGAGAATTTATGCTGCAAAAGATTCCAAAATGATTTTGTACTTGGAGATTGTAAAAGATCTTTGTGCAAAATTCACTTCATTTGACATCAATCAAATTTCAAGAGACTTGAACACCTAGGCTGATGCTCTAGCCAGCCTAGGATCCAATTTCAGTCCTGCAATCTTTGAAAATATACCTATTGTCCACCTGCTTGAACCTACCATCAGTAAGGCTGACCAAGTATGTCCCGTCACTGTTGATACCAATTCTTGGACTAAGCCTTACTATGATTGGTTCCTGCGAGGCATGTTACCTCAGTACATGCATGATAGCAGCTAATGTCTTAATCAGACATCATCTATATGCCTTCCTTTCCTTTCTCTTATCTTGAGTTCTGAGGCTCTTGCTCTAATTTTGAGGTTGCTGGGCCATTGCATGGAGCTATAGGACATGTATTTATGATAGTGTGTTAGGATGTGCTTATAATTGGTTACATTAAGGCTATAATTGTATAATGTTAAGGTATGTTCTTATATGGTTTAGTGTCTGGGTAGCTTGTATGGGGTAAGAGGTGTTATAAGGCTATATTTTGTTATATGATATTGATTATATTGAATGAGGATGAGGATGAGGATGAGGATGAGGTATGAGATGTAGGTGGTCTATAGCATCAAGACCACCTATATCTCATCCTCATCCTCATTCAATATAATCAATATCATATAACACAATATAGCCTTATAACACCTCCTACCCCATTAAAGCTACCCAGACACTAAACCATATAAGAACATACCTTAACACTATACAAATATAGCCTTAAGGTAACCAATTATAAGCAAATCCTAACACACCATCATAAATACATGTCCTATAGCTCCATGCAATGGCTTAGAAATCTCAAAACTAGAGTAAGAGCCTCAGAACTCAAGACAAGAGAAAGGAAAGGAAGGCATATAGATGATGTCTGATTAAGACATTAGCTGCTATAGTTGACTATTCCTTTTGAGGCATTTACTATTAAAGTTTCTACCTATACCATCATTAATAATACTTTGTTTAAAAAGTCTCAGGATGGACCATACCTACGTGCCTGGAACCACATCAAGTACAACAAGTTATCCAGGACATACAAGATGGACACTGTGGCAACCACAAAGGAGGCGAAAGCCTTGCAAGCAAGGTCCTCAGGACAGGCTATTTTTGGCCTACACTGAGAGCTGATTGCCTGACATACAGTTCTAAATGTGAAGCCTGTCAATTACATTCCTCATTCATCCACCAGCCATCTGAGCTGTTGCATTCAATATCAGCACCATGGTCGTTCATAAAATAAGGGATGGATATTGTAGGTAAGCTACCTCAAGCACCTGGACAAAAAGCATACATGCTGGCTATGACAGATTACTTCTCCAAATGGATAGAGGCAGATTTATTCAGGCAAGTTAAGGAAAATGAAGTCGTATCATTCATCAAGTTAAAAATTATTTGTCAATATGGAATCCCATCATAAATAGTATGTGATAATGGCACACAATTTGTGGTAAAGAAAACAATGGCCTTCTGTACGGAATGAAATAAACCTGGTAACATCCACACCAGGCTACCCAAAAGCTAACGACTAGGCAGAATCCAGTAATAAAGTGGTGATCAGTTGCCTGAAACAGAAATTGAAGAAAAAAAAAAGGCAGATGGGTTGAAGAGCTCCCATTAGTTATCTGGGAAGATAGAACTACACCAAAGACCGCAACTGGACAAACCCCATATTCTTTGGTCTATGGCTATGAAGCAGTCATTCCTGCAGAAATACATGTGCCAAAATCTTGATGCAGCCTGAACAATGTTGAAGAAAACAAACCCTTAATGCAAGATAACCTGACTCTAGCTGAGGAATTGAGGGATGCAGCTAAGATCAGGATTGCATTTTACCAATAGAGTGGGGCTAGAAGCAGCAACAAAAACGTCAACATCAGAGTTTTCAGGGAAGGAGACCTAGTATTGCGAAAGGTTTTTCCAAATACAAAGGAAAAAACTGCAGGCAAACTAGCTTATGTCTGGGAAGGCCCATACTTGATTGATTCCATAGTTGGTCAGGGCGCCTACAGGCTACAAACCCTGGAAGGTGATATGATACCACGTTCCTAGAACGTCACCCACCTCAAACTATTTCATGTGTAAGCATCATTTATTAGAATATGATTGTCTCTTGCTACTTACCTAACATGCCTCTACATGTTTGTAACTGCCATTGCATGAATAAAAATTGTCCTGTGTTTGATCCCATATCATTCCTTGTTATTTTAACTTTCCTGCAAGTTGATTGTGTTTTAAATCCTGAAAACTTGTTTTACGCTTTCTGTAGATACTATCTTTATCATTACATGCTTAAACAAATATTCAGGATTGAGGGCCACTCCACTAGCCTGAATAGCAATCTAGACAATGCCTCATATAAACCGACATAACAAAGATCACCTATCTCACTGTTTTGTCGCACCCAAACTAAATAACAAACTGAGCTCAGTACAAATCAAAACAAGTAGAATGGTGAAAGATCCAGACTACTTGTTCATAAAGCCCTCTAGATAGGCATATACTAAGCCCTCCTGACAGGCAGAGGGCCATAAGCCCTCCAGACAAGCAGAAAACTATTATACTTAGTAGACAAAGCTTTCTAGGCAACCTACTATGAAACCCTCTCAAGAAGACAGAGGGCCATGATCCCTCCAGGCAGGCAAAAAACCCTTACACCAAACGGGCTTTCCAGGCAAATAGTCGCCTAGCCTTTTCAACAGGCTGAGGGCCGCAAACCTCTCAAGACAGTTAAAAACCCTCATGTTTACCTGAATCTCCTTGATGACATCCACCATAAGAGGACTGAAGGGAAGCTTGCATCCAGCCTTAAACCCCCATTCAAAGATACAAAACCACCAGGATTGCACCAGTTAGCCCTGACTAGACCGTTTTCTGGGATCCAGACTACAGTTTCTTGAGGGATCAAACCCTTACCCTTCAAAAAGTGCTCAAAGGAAGGCTTAAGGAGATTTGCCTCAGGAAAAGATGAAGCCAGAGGATTGACTGGAGAAAAGACGGAATCTTGGTGCATGATAGCCAAGATCACAGCAGGAGGATCAATCTCACGAACGTCATCTTCATGGATCACCTCATGAGTTTCTTCCTCAACCGTATCAATAACTTCAGCTAGCTTCGAAGAAGAAGCCCTTCTTTTTGGTGCCATTAAGTTCTTTTTTTCGAGGAGTTTTAGAGAAGATTGTTGAAGATTTGAGAAAGTTTTTCAAGAGAAGTTGAAGCAATGATATAGAATAAGTGGAACAAGGACGTTACTTTCCTATTTATAAAGGATTTTGAATTAGGTTTAAGGCAAGTGGAAAGGGACAATCATTACCCTCCTAGGTAAACACGCAACTGCCTATTTAATTCTCTAGCTATTGGAGAATTTAAAGATGATGGGACTCTTATGATTATTTAAAATAACTGCAAGCTTCAGCATGGACGTACTTCTGAAAATTTAGCCTGGTTGAATATTGAAGACTTAGCCTGATCGGATTATCTCCTCATTCCTGGCCATATCCAGCAAAAATGAGGAGATGAGAGGCAATTGTTGAGCCAGGATAAATCCTGCAAGGGAATGTCAGTAGTCAGCCAAACAAATCTTGATAGGGGCACTACGGATACAGGACACAACATAACAGGCATCACCCAGGGGAGGATATAACGGGTCAAGCATGTCCAAATGGCATGGGCATAATGCAAGATAACAAGAGTAAGCCTAGGATACTATCAATAAGTGGCAGATAGTGGAATAAAGGGAAGGGGAGTTGGTTCCTACTTCTTAGGAAGACCAAGTCCATAAAATCTATCTTCAAGTGAGGCAACGGTTGGAGGAATTGGTCAAAGCATGTTTCCTATAATCTAGAAACAACCACCCACCTCTATAACGGATCAATTGAAGCCTGTAAATAGAACACTAATACACAATATACTCTTTATACTCTCTTACTATCGTTGTATACATCTACTCCAATCATACATAGTGAAAATATTCTCCTGGCTTGGTGCCTGTGGTTTTTTCCCATTTTATAAGGGTTTTCGACGTATAAATTCTTGTGCTATTCTCTCTTTATTTATTACTTTGTACTTGTTATAATCCAGTCAGGCAAATTAATAGAGCTAGATAACCCTGCTATTAGTTATCAGGCAAGTAGTTTCCCCCTGCGTGAAATCTTGTTAAAACAGTAACTATCCCCTAGTGACGATAGTGGTCAAAGAACTCCCGTCTCCGATGTTGTGAAAGTGATAGGCATTTAAAAGAGCAATGTTAAGCACAAATGGGGTACGACTATCGATGTTCAAATAGCCCACCAACATGGATTACTCAATGCCGTTTACATTATTTGACTCCTTTCGGCTGAGAATAGTGTTTGCGATCAAACAAAGCAAATAACGGATAGGCAGAAAGTGAACAAACTGACCCCTCTTCCGCCCATCAAAGTTATCTAATATGGCACCCCACATAAGACGAGTCAATTTTCGGGGAGGGATACTAAAAACGTCACTAGTTAGTCCCAAATGGGACCCAAAGGTCGCTAAGGTCCAAATAAATTCACAATTGAACAGATGGAACCGGCTGCAAGGGCCAATGGAGTCTTTGTCATAATTTCCAACAAAGAAACGGAAAACTACTAAAGAACTCAAGAGTGGGTACCAAGTAAGTATATTCCCGCATATTAATCAAACCCGTCATCCCGGTACAATTTAGAAGGTCTAAGACGGGGTTAAGGAAGCCTAATTTCGTAAGGCTATTTTGGTCTAAGAACCGAGTCAGGGTGATATTATAGTTGGTCAGAGAAAACGTGTCAGTTGATCCGGAAAACTGAAAATTACCTCGGGATAGTCAGGTAGACTATATGACAAGAGCGGACTCCGGGTTGTCCGACATTGGGCTAGCCGACGGCCCATCGCCTACCGCGCGGTCTACTCGCGATCGTCCTGTCATTCTTCTTCTCTTACCGTCCATTATTGCACCTATTGAACACAAGCAAACAACAAATTAGTATCAAAAATCCCCAAATCAATTTTAACCTAACCTTAATTCGATTTTTAGAGGAAAAATCATGAAAAGGAAGGAGAAATAAGGATAAGAGAAGTTGTTGTTACTTGTTTTGGGAAGAATAGGAGTATAAAAGAAGGATTGTATGAGTTGATTAATGGTAGAAGTGAGGGAGAATGGAGTGAGTGTCGAAAATAATGGGGCTGTGAATGAAGAAAAGAAAGAAAAACGTCCCTTAATAAGACGCCAGATCCCCAATTTTACTCGATCGACCAACAGTACCAGTCGATCGACTAAAATTAAAATCCTCCACTTAAATTTAGTCGATTGACCAACAGTACCTGTCGATCGACTAAATTAAAAAAAAACCTCCAAATTAAAACTAGTCGATTGACTAACTGCAGGAACAGTTTATGCCGATCGACTAAATACCCAGTAAGACGTATTTTCTTTCTTCCTTTATGCGTAGTTTTTGACCGACGTAACTCCGCGTCTTCTTTAAAATACCCGAAAATACGCATAATTCTTCCACACAAATACAATACACTCATCCAATTATCTTTAAGCAAACAGAATTAAACGGTTTAAAGTAAAGCAAGCACACGCACAAAATAAAATGTCTTTCCTAAAGTACATGGTGTTTACAACCAGGGTTGCTTCCCGGGCAACACTGGTTTATGAGGTCCCGCTCGACCTTGTTTACCTTAGTCTTCTTGCTCGGTGATAGGGTCGAAGTACAATACCTCAACCTTTCCAATAAAATCATCGGTCCCATAGTAGTGCTTTACTTGGTGACCGTTCACCTTAAATTTCTCTCCCACAAAGTTCTCTAGCTCAACTGACCCAAACTTGGAAACGGTTGTCACCGTGTAAGGGCCACCCCACATGGACTTCAGCTTACAAGGAAATAGACAGATCCGGGCATTAAACAGCAACACCTTTTCTCCAACTTGAAACTCACGCGGTATGATCTTCTTATCATGCCATCTCTTGGTCTTCTCTTTGTAAATGCGGGCACTGTCATAAACATTAAGTTTGAACTCCTCTAGCTCATCTAAATGCAAAAGACGTTTCTCACAACACAGTTTAGTATCAAAATTGAGCTAATGAATTGTCCACCAAGCTTTGTGCTCTAACTCAACAGGTAAATGGCAAGACTTACCATAGACTAAACGATATGGTGAAGCACCAATTGGTGTCTTAAATGCAGTCCTATATGTCTATAAGGTATCATCTAGTTTCATACTCTAGTCTTTTCGGGATTTAGACACAACTTTTGCTGAAATTCTTTAAGTTCCCGATTGGAAACTTCTACTTGGCCACTAGTTTGAGGATGGTACCCCAAACCTCTACGATGTTTAACACCATATTTAGACAGGAGAGCAGTAAGTTGTTTTTATTTAAAATGCATTCCTCCATCACTAATGACGACACGAGGAACACCAAAACGAGGGAAGATTACCTTTTTGAAAAGTTTAATCACAGTCTTAGCATCATAATGGACAGAGGCAACGACCTCAACTCATTTAGACACATAATCTACATCCACTAGAATATACCTGTTATCTTTACTAGACGAAAAGGGTCCTTGATAATCAATGCCCCAGACATCAAAAATATCGACCTCCAAAATACCAACTTGAGGCATCTCATGCCTTCTTGAAATGTTTCTCGTCCGCTGGGATGCATCACAAGCTGACACGAAAACCTTAGCATCATAAAACATAGATGGCCAATAAAAACTAGACTGAAGTACCTTAGCCACGGTCCTGGATGGACCGTGGTGACCACTATAAGAAGAAGAATGACATGCTTCCAGGATGGCTTTGGTCTCCCACTGCGGTATGCACCGCCTGTAAAGACCGTCTGCACACTCCTTAAATAAATAAGGTTCGTCCAAGAAGTATTGCTTCACATCGTGAAGGAACCTCTTCCTCTGCTGATAGGACAAGTCTGGAGGCAGCAAATCACTACAATGAAGTTAGCGTAATCAGTATACCAATGATTTTCAGCAGTATTAATATCAATCAAGACATCATCAGGAAAATAGTTATTAATAGGAAGAATATCTCCCTCATCCTTTAATCTACAAGTCAAACTCCTGAAATAGGAGTATCCACCGTAACAGTCTTGGCCTGGCCTCCTTCTTTGCAAGAAGATACTTTAATGCTGCATGTTCAGAAAAATAATAACTTTCAAAACGAGTACGTAGGGCCAAAACTTCTTCAATGCATACGCCACAGATAGCAACTCCTTCTCCGTAGTAGTATACTTCACCTGAGCCTCATCCAGAGTTCGGCTCGCATAGTAGATGGCACTCAAAGCCTTGTCTCTGCTTTGCCAAACACCGCGCCAATTGCATAATAAATGGCGTCGCACATGATCTCAAATGGTAACTCCCAGTCTGGAGCTTGAATGATTGGTGTTGTGATTGTGTGTCAAGTCTTATTTGTCATTACCTCCCATTTTAGACAACTCTAATTAGTTACCAAATTAATTGTTAATTTAGTTTTTAAAGATCTAGTTACATGCATGTTTATAAGATGGCTTAAAAAATGCTAGAAAAGAGATTTTTCCTTAGTTCACTTAAAGGAAATTATGGGCACAACACAAGGACTCCTTCCTTGTGTTGTTCTTGTGCTAAAATAACCAAGGATGATCATCCAACCTTCAAGTTTCCATAGTAGGAAGCCCCCTCTTGGTGGCACTCAAGACTAGCTCAAAAATCCTAATATTACTAACTAGATAATATTAGGAATGTCTTGTATAATATGTAATATTATTACACTAATAATATTAGATAATGTATAATATA
>VHZZ01001379.1:2352-16039 GCA_009801015.1 Silene noctiflora | reverse complement strand
AACTTCATTGGAACGCCTTCCAATATCTTATAATCTTTTGGAAACTCCGGTCTTCATCGGAACTCCTTCTGAAAGGCACCGTCTTTAGGATACCGCCGGTCTTCGTAATAAATAAATACAAATATAAAATGAATTACATAGCAATTCCTATTATACATTTGAAAAATTAAAAATAAATATAAATCTATTAATATTACAAAACGGCGATACGAGATCGCAATTAATTATAAACCAAATCGGTATTCCCTTACATTACGGGTAATACTAATTTAACTAACTAGGCCATACTAGACAAATGACATGAATAAATTACATCAATTTAAATGATATTCATTTCAAATATGCAGAATAAAAATCATATTTAAATATGCCAAGTCGTTCCGAGTTTGTTATTTGCAGCCCTGGGCTCCACATTTGCTATGATTTGGGATATTTCCTCTTACGTTTCGGGATATTTTCTACAGGTATATTTTCTCGTGAGATTTATCGCCTCCCCAGCGGATTGCACAATTTTATCCCCCAGCGAGAGTTCAATGCCGCCTACAGCCCTTATATTTCTCGATAAATAGAGTTCGTTTGAGGCAAACGCAAGCCAACTCTCTCCCAGGCGGTTCTCAGAAAGTCATACCTTTGCATCCCCAACAATTTCTACCAACGTTCTGCTATCCTCAAGCTTTATATTTCAAAGCAGTTTCTACTGACGTCCTGCTCCCCTCAATATTATTCTTTCCCACGGAGTTCCAGTTCGCCTTTAATAGGTCTCAGGTATGGTTTCTTCTTATGGCTGGCGACTTTTTCCACATAGTCTAATGGACTTTAAACGAGCCTCCCCGGAAGTCGACAGAATCTAAAATGTTCCCGACGACAAGTCATTGGCTCAGTCCCCTTGAGCTGCCTCACGTCGCCTTAGTCTTCAGGTTGTAATCTTCAATTGACCTGAGGGCTATAATTTGACTTTTGCCTTGTCCAAGCCTCATCCAAACACCTAGTGATGATTGGGCCGCATGATAAATATACGGAGAGATTTTATGACGTTTCGTAAGTTTGTCGAAAAATGGAAAGCTCAGACAATCGTGGCAACCCTTTAGTCGTCATCTACTTGCTGATACGGCCATTTTGGCAATAATTAGAGTACATTTCGAGTCCGTATCAAAAACCATCTTCATTTTCTAAAACCGCCTTAAAACCGAGTCAGAAAATCCTAGAGTTTTATTCCTAATATTATTTTTAAGTGTTTAAATGTCGAAAATATTTTTTTTTTGTTTTTGCGGAATAAGGAAGCTTACATCTTCCCTAATCTCTAAATAAAGCGCGGAAATCTTTCTTGCTGAGGAGGAAAAGCCTCAGGAGAGGACGCAGTGCATGTTGCGCCTCTTAGAAAGGTCGCAGTGCCTGTTGCGCCTCTTCCTGGGTTGTTTTTTCGTCAGTTTCCAGAATATTTCCGCAATATTTCCAAATTTTATCTTTTCCTAAAATTCCACCTCGTGATTAGTATAAATAGAGGCCTCTGTCTCACATATTTTTCACGCGAGTGTCCGCCCTTCTCTTCTCTCTTTGGCTTCTAATAACACGAGCTTTTGTTATTGACTCCTACGTGCTTAATCACTCGACCACGTAAGCACAAATCTTTCTGGATACTAGTCTCGTTTGCATAGACCGTCCAATTTGACCAATTCCACCTAATAAACTCAATCGTTTTTTGTTACTAAATTCCTTTTTTAAGGGCACTTTCAATCCTACATCGAGTCGAGCAATCAATAACGACAACTTAGTTAAATCTCGCTTCGTAAACATGTAAGTCTGAGGGTATAAATCCTACCTTTAATCTGTAATTATTTTTGTATTTATGTAAGAATTTATGTTATAAGCACGCTCAAAATCATCTTCAAAACATATTTTAAAACCCTTTATTGACGAATCAGCAGAGAAAGACGTTCGAGAAGAAACGCATCAGCAGATTCGCCTTCTGAAATAGTCGCAGCACCTGCTGCGCCTCTTCCAGAGGCTCTTTATCTGCTGCTGCTCTTCTTCTTATTCCTCGATTATCTGTTGCTCGTCTTTTCTCATTTCTCTCTTATTTTCTTCAATTTATTATATTTTCCAGTTTCTTAAACTGTTTTATAAAATCTTTCCGATGTAAATCCGTTATAATCCAATATTTGCGGATTTTCGTCACTTATTCAAACCCGGATTTTAAAGGTTCGATTCTTCCATATCGAATCGTTAAAATTCGTCTTTTGTACATATTTCCTTTTAATCTGTTTTATGACGATCTTTAGTGCGTATAACCTGACTAAATCACTTCCTCTCGAGTTAAATACTAATAGTCCATCTAAATTAATAAACAAACATTAACAACCACGGGTCTGACTTTCACAATCAGAGCCCAACTCAAGAACAGACGCACAGATTGATTTGCCTGTTCTAGGTTGTTTTCTGCCTCTGAACTCTTCTCGTTTCGAGAGAGCTTGTTTTAGGTTGTGTTAATTGACTATTATCCTTATCTATCACTTCCTCTCGAGTTAAATAATAATAGTCCATATTTTAATTTCTTTTGTTTCTTTTCTTTTCTTTTCCTTAAATCCCTTTGGAGAGTGTTTATAACGTAAATTCAATAATACCCATTGTAATTTATATCATTGTCATTTATTTCTCTTGTATGATTTATTTATTTGGCTTTTTCACATGTAAATGAATGTAAATTCTTCACTTCGACCCAATTGGATGCTAACTTGTATGCTTAACCGACTTAGTCTAAATTCACATGCTAGGTTTAATTTAATGGATGTTGCATTGCATGTATATAATCGACAACATATCAAGTATAGATGATTTCCTAGATCATTAGTAGAGGCCGCTATCGAGACGGGCGAGATTAGGTGTTCAAATAAAAAGGTTCCTAAATTGTACCCTTACCCCTTACTCAGATATTTGTGAGCATCCGTGTTCATTGGCATCGCGAGAGTCATTCTAGACATAGAATGCTAAGGGTAATGAATTTCTTAGTTTTCATGTCACTACTTTGTGTCTTGACATGGCATGAAGTATTCGAACGATTCCAATTTTCCATAAAAATTGGTGCGACTCCAAAAATGCAGGCTTACTCAAACCTTTCACAGGTTTCAATTCTTTTCAAATCGGTAACGGCCCATGACGTTCTTTGTTCACCAAAGTTCCGTGGGAGAAGTGCCACCGCCTCAAAATCCCAACGCGGGGGTGCGCACGGCGCAGGTGGCTTGGTCCACAGGTATGCGCCAACTTCAGGGACGAAGTTCATCATTTTAAGGAAGGAATACTGTAATAACCCTCATATTCTAAGGTTATAAGACCTTTTGTGTGTCTCTAAGTATAAGGTAGGCTATGAAAGACTAATAGGGGAGCTTGAACAAATGTGTCATATTTGGAAATGTGATCGCTTGTATTAGGGGCAACTTCAAACTGTCATATCAAGAGTTGTAGAGCTCCAGTGAGGGTGATTCAAATTGGATATGAAATCTTATTGTCTTAACTTTCCAACTCATGGTCACAAGCTTCATTCCGATAAGACGAATAAATGACAGCTATTTGAAATTCAGTGCGCAAAGCTGAACTCATTGTGAGTCAGCTACGCGTTATTTCCCAATTCCGCTCTTTCCTAAATTGATTATAATATTATATCCTAAACAGACCTTGCTAAAACCCATGCCTATAAATACCCTTCATATATCAATTATAGACACTTTTTTCTATTCAAACACTCACAAAAACCCTAATTTACAATAGAGAAGAGAAGAGGCACGATTAAAGAGCATTATCGATCTTTACACACCGAATCTTTTTAAGTAAGCCTAAATCTATATAATTTTAGTTACTTATTTTACAATCGTGACCTTTGATGTCCTTTAAGCACCTCGGACCTGGCATTGGTCGGAGTTGACCGCCTTGATCGGGGGTTTGACCGTGCGGGTTGGGTGTTATTTGGGGTCGATTCTTGTCTTAGTCATTATGGTATTGATAGATTAGTAATTCTATGCATATTATATGATTTTTAGGTGGAAAATTCGTTGAGGACCGCTTCTAGTTGATCTTTAATTGTTTATTTTGGAAGAATTGCGAAAAGGTAGGTTAACTACTCAATCTTTCCCTTATGTCGTTAATTGATTATAATTAAGCATGTTACGATAAATTATTAATGTTATGAGATGAGTTATTGATATTTTGAGACGGTCTTTGAAGATGGTTTGTAATTAAGTATCCTATGATGAATATGCTGCTATGTTATTTTTTTTTTTTTTTTTTTTTATAAGGTAAAAAAACTAGGTTAATTGAAAATCAACCTATACCATCCTTGCGGATGAGAACGGTAAAGAAAATCAAAGATTTTAGAATTACCAGGTAACAATCATAAAAGCGTTCAACAAGACATTCTTATAGTCTTATTAGACAAGAATATCACTTTAAAGCCCAAAGAAAGAATTAAAGAATAATGTAAAATAAAAAAAAAAAACTTACGAGATAGTCTTCTTAAAACTGAATGGAGTAACCGTAAAAAGTTCTAACTGGAAACAAAGAGATCAAGAGAGTATAAAAAGTTATAAATTTTCCTTTAATGATGGACAACACCAACAATTTAAAAAGGAGGGAGCAGAAAAATGTTTCAGCAAAGGATGAAAGAGAAAGAACAACTGGTCAAGCAAAAATAAACCAGGTATTAGGACTTTAGGAGATGAGGATTAAACTAGGAATATCATCCCCCAAACCACTTTCCCCATTTTCACCTCAAAAGCAAATCCCTTGCAGATTTCAATACAAATCCAAAAGGATTTAAGGTCCAAACACATTATCATAAACTTGCCTTCTAAAATCAGCAACGATGTAATACAATCAATCAATTTGAAGATAAGTTCTTGAAATATTGCTTTTTAATTCCTAATTTAAACCTTCTCTAACTAAGACATGTGACTAAAAAGAACTCTCCTAGGCTAATATAAAGAGTAAATTAAAGTCGAGTCTTTGAGAAAGTTAAAATCAAGAATGAAAACTGAAAAAAATTTCAATTAAAGGACTAAGAAAAAGACAAAAATCTACAAAACCAATAACCATGGAGATGAGGGAAGATGATTATGAAAAAATAGGTTAAAGAAGATAGATGGAGTAATAGGGAGGGAGATGAAGGAAATTTGTTTTCCAAATCTCAACCAAATTCTGGAAAAAAAAAAGAGGGGAAAGTCCCTCTCTCGTTTTTCTCTCACTAACTATTTGTTTTTTGTTATCTATACTGCTATGGTGGTTGTTGGATTGTGATATTTGAATATATTTTGTTATTGTTAATTAAAATTTTGTTTTGGGGTGTGGACGATATGGTTATTTGGCATATGTTGAGATATTTTGGTCGACCAGGCACAACTGCGGTTGTGGACCTAAGTTTTGGTAGGCCAGGCACAGTGATGTAGAAGAGTCGACGACCTGAGCGTTTGGTCGACCAGGAACGGTGGTGTTCGAAGAGGACCGTGGACCTGTGTGGTGCGTATGGTGTTTGTGTGTGCCTTGTGTCATGGCTAGAGGTGGCAATCGGGTCAGTCGGGTCGGGTCAAGCCGGGTCGGTCATATCGGGTCAGCCTACCCTTTTGGGTCGGGTTCGGGTCGGGTCATTATCGGGTCCGACTACTTAATCGCATTACTACAATTTTTAACCATTAAATATAGTTTTTAACTTATTATTTCGTTTAATTACTTCATTATTAGGTCTAACGTATCAATCTTAACACAAAATCATTTTCATTTTGATCAAAATTAAGCTTAATAATTGTTGGGTCATCAATTTAATCGGGTCAGTATCAGGTCGGGTCAATATCGGGCCAGGTTCAGGTCTGTGATCATCGGGTCATGTCAGGTTACGGATCGTCATCGGGTCGGTCGGGTCGGTTTCGGGTCTCAATATTTCCGAGTTTTGTCTGGTCGGGTTTGCTCAGGTTCGGGTCGGGTCAGACTTGCCAGCTCTAGTCATGGTAGTGGTGTGGGTGGTGGTGTGTTGTGGTTATTGTATTGTTTGTCTGTTGCAGGTTTTGTTAAAGTATGCACTTTTGTATTGTTTAGTTATCATACTCAACCGTCGGTTGGCGTTTTTATCTTTCAAATGACAAAAATTGTCGCATGCTTTAGTTGGGGTGACATGTTCTGAACCATTCAATAATTTTCGGTTGAATATGGAGCAGATTAAATTCACAGGTTTGATTTAAGTAGCTATGTTGGATGTTCTAGGGTTTCAGGACGCGAGATGAGAATCACCTGGAGTCTAGTTATCACTTTAAATTATCACAAAACGTTAATTACATTTCCATTGAGTTGTATTTATTTACTTAATCAGTTGGTTTCGAAGATTTGTAATAAGACCATTTGAGTTATTTTTGATAAAGTGAGTTATTTATTTAAAGTACCTTTCGCATTGTTTGTTATATTCACTACCTCAGGCAACTAAGATGGTAACAGTCCTACTTAACTGGGAATGTCTTGCTAAAGGCTCTTTGGTTAAATGAGAGGGGGTTATATAATCGAACATAAATTTTCGATATATGTTGCTTTTCAACTTTTAAGCATACACCTTTTGCAAATGATTTTTTTTGGACAAAATAAGCATTATCATATCCTGCAAAATGGAAAATCATGATAGTACATATATTTTATGCTTATTAATAATGATAAATATTAATTTTTGAAATAAACATTAGAATATTGATTTTAATTAGGACGATTTTTCATGTAAGAAATCATAATATTTCCATTATTGCATGCTTGTTTATTAAGGTCCACAGTCAAATTTGCAATTGTCATGGCCTGCAAAAAAAAGTTAAAAAGTATTTCAGTTTGAAACATTACCTAATTTAGGGCATGTTTAGCCTGCCTTTTAAAACTGTTTTTACATTAGAAAAATACAAACTGAAACACTAGTTTTTGGAAAAGTAAAAACAACTTTTTTTAAACCCAAAAGCCAAAATAACCACCTAGAAACAGAAGTAGAAAATAGGAGTTTTTGCTTCTATTTCTCAAAATATTCTATTTTCACTAAAATCTCATATCTTCGACACCATTTTTTTTACAACAAACAAAAACGTAGAATTATCTTTCATAAGCAGTACACACTAGCATTATGATGTGCTCCATCAAATTTTTTTTTGTTTTTCGGAAGGACCGTCCTCCTTACACCCAAGCCCTTTATAATATTTTATTTGGATTGCCTTTAAGTGTAAGGAGGACAGTCGTCTCGCAGGACACAAGAATTTTTATTTGCTCCACATTTTTTTTCAACGAAAATCGTTTAATTATCATTTTTCGTAGCCGATAGATTGTCTTACAATGATTTTATTTTGTTAGCTACTACTATTTCAGGCAAAAGACGAAATTATTGGATTTTCTTTGGGTTTGAAAAACGAAAGAATTTATCAATCTATTTTAAAATTTAATAATTCGATGAAAACAACATTAGTTAAATTTAAAAAAAATTGATAGCATCATGTCGATTTGAAACTAATTTGATCCAATGTCGTTAGTGTTCGATGAAAATTAGTTACATAGTATAATTGTATGATTAATGTTGTTTTATGTTTAAAATGACATATTTTAGCATTATATGAAAATTTAAAGAAGAAAAAATAACTTTAAATTTGTTTGGCAAACTATTTTTAAAAAATAGAAATTTATTTTTATAAGGCAGGCCAAACAGACCCTTAATCAAGTGAAAAGATGTGAGTGAAAAAACGTTCCACCAAAATAATATATGCATAGATGTGTCCAAATATGATTGTTGTTGTTGTTGGTTGTTGTTGTCTTTAATATTATTAATAATAATTATTATTATTATCGTTACTACACCAACAATTTTTATCATTAAATGAAAATATAATGAGTCTTACTTGGATCATTTGTAGTTAAGATTTCAGCACCGTCAAAATCACATTCAGCTCCTCCTGCATACCAATTGCTAAATACATAAGAGGCTGCTGCCCTCAAATCATTTGGCACGTAACATGGTCCTCCCGGCCGTATAGCATCACATGAATCAGGAAGTTTTCCGCAACAAAAATCAAGCTTTTCTTGTATTAACTTATCTGAGGCTTTTGGATTTGCTACACAATATCTACATTTTGCATCTAAAATATGCAAAAAAGATAATTGTTGTTATTAAATATATAGAAAAAATAAAATTAAAGAATATAAAAGAGGGTTAAAGTAAAGAAATAATAATATAACGATAAATTTCATATTGGAGTGTGCGCGCGCAACTTGGATTTTGTGAACAACTGATCGAACACTTACCAACCAATTGTCCAGCAAAGAACAAAATGAAGAATGCCAAAAGTAGATGGGACAAAATCTTAGACATTTCTATTACTCTAACTCGCACGTAATTTGAAAATAGGGTAGTCTATATCCTAATGTACAATTGTTCCCTTATATACACAATACACGATAACAAAATACTTCGTATGTATAAACAACGACAGATAAGGAACTGAATCATACATGATACTCTTACTTTTAGGTTGCATACTTAGATAAGTAAGAAAAATCTGAATGATACGTAAATGACTTTCTAAACATTTCTGTCAATTTAGTGATCTGCTTCCATAAATATATGGACATCCATAAGGATATTCTTCTTTCCCTTTTAGTAAATGACTTGTGGTTTTATTAATTGTGACCCCACCTTTTTTCACTACTTTTAGTTTTCTTTACATACTTTTCATTTTTGAGACGGCCTTGCTTGTGATCGTCATGAGCTTGTGACCTCTAATAGCCTACCTCCCACTTGTTCTTTATAGAAGATCACAAACTTCTGACAGAATCGTGCGGACACAAATGAGAATTCGTGTTCATTTTTCTTAATCTATATAATAACATGAAAAGATTTCTTGAGCCTCCTTTGAAGTGGCATGTCTGATGTGTCCCCTCTCAGCTCTTGAGCCTTCAAGCCCGGATGTAATACTCCAGTGTACCCAAGACGTTATTCGGGTGGAGTACTTGAAGAGTTTCATTGATAGTCTTAAAATATGACTAGTGCTTAAAAAGATTGAAAGTACTATTCATATAAAAAAAGCACACTTTCTTTTCTGGTTATCCAAACAAAAGAACTCCAATATGAAGCGTGCTTGGCTGAGAGTAGTCTTAGGATGGGAGACCTCCTGTAAAGCTTCCCAGGATGCGCATGAGGGAGGACAAAATGCGCTGGAAAGAACCCGTAATGATCTGTGGGCTATGTACATAACCTGGCTAGCTACCGTGAGTGACTGCTCCCGAACATAGGTTTGGGCCGGAGTGTTACACCGGACCAGAATGTTGACCGAGGAGCGGACCAAAATTTTTAATTCCGGTTCCGGTCCGGTAGATTCCGGTCTAGTTCGGTCCATTTTTCCGGTCTGGATCGGATTTTGCAGTCCCCTACAATCGGGTCAGGTTTGGGTCAGCTCAAGTCAGGTCAGGTCATATTAGGTCAGCCTACCCTTCCGGGTCGATTCAGGTTCGGGTTGAATCGTTATCGAGTCGGGTCATTTCGGGTTAAATGATGTATTGGGTTGGGTCGGGTCGTTTTTGGTTCAGGTCGTGTTACTTTATCGCAGTACTTCAAATTTTGACCATTTAATTTAGTTTTTAACCATTATTTGGTTTAATTACTTAATCATTAAGTCAAACGAATCAATCTAAGCACAAAATCACTTTCATTTTGATCAATATTAAGTTTAATGATTGTCGGCTCATCAATTCAATGGAATCGGGTCTAGGTCGGGTTTGGGTCCCTGATCATCGAGTCGTGTTGGGTTACATGTCGTCATCGAGCAAGGTCAGGTCGATTTCGGATTACAATATTTTCGGATTATGTTGGATTGGGTTTGCTCGAATTTGAATCGAGTCACTCGGGTCAAGTCAGACTTGTCAGCTCTAATTTGCATGGACTGGCCGGTAGCGGTTATGCATTGTTAATTGAATTGATCGATAATTACATATCCAAAAATGTGAAGTGGACGTCAACTTATTTTAAAAGAGTTGAGCCCGATTGATTGGGTAGAGCCCATTGGATTTGAGATCCATTTACAGTTCCAAAACATTAAGCCAGACTTTTATTATGTTGCTCACTCCAACATAGTTTAGGACTTTGACCCTTTTTTTTTCCAAGGCATGCAAAGGTCTTTTATGGGATTTGTATTTTATTTTTGGTTTTTGTGTCGTGGACTATTTAACCTTTAGTCTCGTTGATATCAAGGTACTTAATTTTATTTTATTTTTTGTCCAAAGATACTTAAAATTTTATGTTGATTTGTTGGGAGGTACCAAATGCTAATTGCCGTTAAAAAAAGTCAGAATTCCGTCAAAACTAACGGAAAACATAACTGGGCCTTACTTTTTCTCTTTAATCCTTTATTTAAAAATAATTTTTGATTAAATCAACCCCTTCTTCATTTTCCCCAACCAATCCTAATTAACCACTTCTCTTAATTTCCCTCGCCCAATTCAAATTTCCTCCACCATAGAATAATTCAACAAGAGAAAAAAAATAACTAACAAGCACAAAACCCATAATATCTAGGGTTTTAAGAAGAGAGAAGTAATGGAGTTTCGAAAGGATGTAAGATAAAATTAAATGATATGGAGAAGATGATTAAAGTTGAAAGTAAGAAGGTGAAGATGAGTAACAAAGAAGATGTCGAAGAACAAGGGAGATTGATTGCAAATCTTGCTATAGTTCTTGAAGAGGAAGAAGTGGACTACGATTACGAGTTTTGTGGCGGTAATTGAGAGATAGATGGTGTTGGGTGAAAAATAGGTGAGTAAGGAGGTGGTTATGGGGGATGGGTTATGGGAGTGAGATTTGGAGGAGGAAGAAAGGATAAGGAGTGAGTTAGTTAGTGATTAACAATGGTATTATAAGATCTTAATTGTAATTATAAGTTTTAAACAATTTTTATTTATGTTTTTCTGTTAATTTTAACGGAATCTTGACTATTTTTAATGGAATTCGTCAGTTGTATTTGTTAACAAACGAAATATAAATTTTAGGTACCTTTGGGTAAAAAAAAAAAAAAAGTTAGCTACCTTGGTGTCAACCCTTTATTTTTTGGTACATTTTTATGGGATTTATTTCATATGGCGACATAAATCATATCCAAAAGAAGCTTTATATTGCACTCGTGATCATTTTGAACTTTTTCGGGTTAACGGCTTAGCCATTTGTATCCTAATAAATTGCATTTTTTTGTATACAAATGATACCCAAATCATATTTAATCAATTTTGCATGTCCAGACTTTAAGGCTAAGGTAAGCTTTCGATCTGGTCAAATTTTAGTGATTAAGTTTTAAGTTAGGACTTAGGACATTGTAAATAAAGGTCGTTGGTCATTATTGGATAGTAGGAGAATCACCTTATCTTTGTCGGTGACCTCTAAAACATCATTCTTAACATGAATGCTACAACTTAATCCATCTAATTCATGTAAATAGATTGGTTTTATACAAATATTTGGTAGGTATGTTACATCACCAAAGCTTCTAACTTAACCATCACGAAGTCATTTCACCAACCCGGCCCCTTTGATCTTTACCTTATCATCATATTTTACCTTTACATTCTTCATAAGAAGAGAATCAATTTCTGATAGGAAATTCCTGAGTTTAACACCCAAGTCACATAAGGTCATTTTTTGTATGAACTGTTAAGAGTTCACCATCATCAACTTTTGTCATTGCTGAAACTCCACTTCCATGAGTGACGAGTCTTTGCCAACTCTTTTAAATTTTGCCTTAGGACAAATAGTTTGTATATGATTTGACTCACCACATTATAAGCACATGGTATTTTCCTACTATTCTTCTTCTTATCACACTAGTCCACCACCAAAGCTTATCCATCACTTGAAGAACGACCAGTTTCTTATTTTATCAATTTTTTAGACTCGATCAAAATCACAACAGTTTTATCTAAGGCTAAAGTTGTCATCCCCACAAGTAAATTAGTAATAATCGTTATATACCTTTTTGGAAGAGGAGTCTATAACATTATAGTCTTGTTTCCTTCTTTAAAACTCTCATCCAAACTTGTTAATTGGGTGATCAAGCCATTGAACCTATTTAGACATACATGGTAACTCAAATAGCCGTCATTCGAGTTAAAAAAGATCCTTTTTCAAGAATATTTTGTTAGGCAAAGACTTTTCATTGTAAATGCTAAATAACTTGGCCCTTAACTTCTTAAGATTTGTTTATTCTAAGACGCTATATTTGATTTCGAGTGTAATGACTATGCGGATTGTACTAACCGTGCTCAATTTCATGTCCTCCCTCCCATTTGAAAACTTGAACATCATCAAGTTTTGTCTTCAACAGTTGCGTACAACCAGTGTTGGAGAAGAACATCGTTGATCATGCTCTGTCACAATGACAAATTGTTCTTACCATAATTCAAATTTATCTCAAACTTTGTACAAAAACTTTTCTCCGTCTAGTCGTATCTCTGATTCCACTTGTTGGGGGTTATGGTACAAAGTACAAACAATACTCCCTCCATTCAACTCCACACTACACTTATCTATTTTGCACACTATTCACAAATGATCCTTCAAGTTCATTTTTCTCTCAATACATAAGTAAAAATATACTCATGTGGGATCTTGTTTGATTCGTCTTAACGAGTACATTATAAATATCTAACTTTTATATTTTTTGCAAATACGTAGCTAAAGATATTTAACGCCCAAAACCCGCGTTGACAAACGTGAAAAAAGAAATGTGTAGTGTGGAGTTGAATGGAGGGAGTATAAAGGAAAAATGTAAAGCACGCAATAAGTTTGTTATAAGATTAACCCAAGACCAGACATGGTAAAACTGACCCGACTTGATACGACTAACCCGAGACTCGAAAATGACCCAAAATGTAAGACCCGAAAGTGACCCGATAGACTTGACCCAATTTGAATGACCCGATTTACACTAAATGACACGTAATGACTTAATTAAGGCAAAATTGTGACCCGAAATTACCCAAACGACTCAGATCGACCCGCCTCAAATGACCTGATCCAAAAATGACCCAGCCCTAAAGTGAACCGATAAATTGTTGACCCGAAAATGACCCGACCCGAACTCGTCCGAACAACCCTATTTGTATTATTGTTATTTGAACCGTAACTATAATACAATACTCAAACACTTAACTAAAAATTTAAACTAAAAATTGTCCTCTTTTTTTGTGTGTCCATAAGTCCTCTTTCAAGCCATTAGATTTCAAAAATGTATGGTTGAGATTGAAACCCCAAAAGTACACTTAACACTAATTAATTGTATTTTCTCTCTAACTTTAATTACACATACACTAATTATTATTTTACTCACTTAATACTACATTTGTTTTCTTATGCTTCCAAATTTATAAAATGTTTACGACACTTTTTAATGCTCAACTTCAGTGCTTTAAGTGTGTAACTTTAATACTAAAATGTGTAATTTTAATTAAAAAAGCGAATTTGCGGATATTTTTTTTTACTTTTTGTAATTTTATGACAACTTTACCACTTTGACTTCTTTTTTAGTGTGTAACTTCAGTGTTTTAGGTTTGTAACTTTAGTAAGAAATTGTGTAACTTTAATTTAAAAATGGATTTTGAAAGATATTTTTTTGACTTTTTGTAATTTTTTGACAAGTTTACCACTTTGACGTCTTTT
>VHZZ01001377.1:0-22860 GCA_009801015.1 Silene noctiflora | reverse complement strand
GTCACCCTAGAGGTATGACCTTAAGGGATCAACTGATCACCACCGTCTTACGACAGTAATGTCAAACTCTAGTCAGCCAAACATTACCGATTAGTGTGGATCAGTTGACAATATAATATCGAATTTCCTTATGTATTCTTGTCATGAGATTTACTAATGTGATCGCATTATTGTCGAGGACACATACTCCAACAGGTTCATGTTAAATGGTACGGTCGTCGAAATTTGTGGTTCGGGGTTTCTTGTAGGTGGTGTATCCGACTCACTAGTTAGACGACGTGACCTCTTAGAAGAGTTTTGTGAGTCCATAATTATGATTAAATTATTAAAAGAGAATTACTAAAATGTAAATAAAGTTAATTAATTAAATTTAACTCAAACAAAAGTAAAAACAATATAATAAAAAGTAGAGTTAGAAAAWGCAAACAAAGTTATTGGAATTCGGAATGTCGGAATGAACAATTGAAGCCTTGCTTGAACCCCATTCAACAACTTGATTATTATAAAACCCGATTAAGAAAAACCCAAATATGATAACTAATTAACTAATTATTTTATATAAGATTTTTATATATTTATAAATTATATTGTAACTTGTAATATTGTAATTTATAAGAATTAAGATGAGTAGAATTGTAGAAGAGAATAAGAGATGGATTGAATTGTGAAGAAATGAATTGAATTAAGGTGGTATTTATAGAGTTTGGAAAGTATTAGAAAAAAAAAAAAAAGTAACAACAGAACAACGCAGCAGTTGGCAACAACAAAACAACTTCAACGGCTAGCTTCCAACAGCCATATTTCAACGGTTGAATTTCCAACAGCCATATTTCAGCACTTCGTGCCTAATCCTGGGCCGGGCCGGGCCAGGCCCGTCGTGCCTGGTTCGTGCCGTGCTCCACCGTGCCTGGGCACAGAGGATTGTAAAAATTCGCATCGTAGCCTGCTGCAAGCACGTTCGGGCCGTGCACGTGCCTCCTCGTAAACACAATCGTGCCGGGCCGGGCCGGGCTAGTTCCCGTGTTGTGTTGTGCCGCCCACCGGCACGCGGCCCTAATTGCCACCTCTAAGCGAGCCCTCATAGTTTGGTTCCTACTTCTACACAATTGACCGACTAAGATCCCTTCGTGTCCCGTTTTTTATATATATATATATATATATATATATATTTTTTTTTTTTTATAAAACTACATATATACATAGCATTTGATTTGGTGTATGTGTAATACCTAAACCCCAACCCCTCATTTTGTTAGGCGGCCACAAAAACAGAATCAAAATTAACAAAAACCATGCCTGGGCTTACCTGCAATGCTTGCAACAAAGAATTCATTGATGATTCTGACCAAAAACTCCATTACAAATCTGAATGGCATCGTTACAATCTCAAACGCAAGGTTCTTTTTTTCTTATTTTTGGAAATTATTTGTTCATTTTTTTTTTTTTTGTGCAGAAATTGATTTATTCTTGTAATATACTGGCTCATAATCATTATTTAAATTACTTTTCATGGTCTATTCATGATGGGTTGTTTTCATGTAATTGTGATTCTTCGTCTGTGGTTTTACGGTTCTGTTTCGAGCATGGAAAACGATTTCCTATATGGTTGAATTATTGTTTGATTGTTTCTCTGGGTTGTCAATAATGGATGCTTTCATCTGCTTTTATCAGTAAAGGGTTTTAATATCCCAATTAATCTGCTGGAAACCTTATACCAGTAGCTAAAACCAAATTGAAAGATTTTCGGATACATTGAATAAACATAGATTAAACTGTAGAGATAGGAAAATAGCATGGATTTGTCTATGCTTCTCGTTTCTTAGGAGCTCCCAGACATTAATATGTAGTAATGGAACTTTAGATATTCTTGAATTGTGCTAAGCTTCCTTGGTTGCCAACTGATGGTAAGATTTAGGATGAATCTCAAGTTTCTTGCATTGTTCAGATTGTTGTATGGCTTTGAGTCGATAAAACTGCATGGAATTTAAGTTTACAGGGATCATACTGAGAATAAGTTAATGTTTCACGAAAGGTATAGGATAAGTTTCTGTTTCATGAATTGATTAGATCATAGTATGGCTTTCAATGCATAGCCCGGAAGTTAATCTGTGATTGTATATCTTATTAGCTCTTAGATGTCAGACTTCAATTAGGCTATCTTCTAGGATACCTATTGTCTTGTTTACATGGTAGGTCAAGTTCTGATAGAACACCTTGTGAATTTAAGAGGGTTTTGTTATTTTGTATGCTGAAGTGGGGGACGAGCCTTTCCTTCCTCTCTATTATTAACTATGAAGTGTATTATCAGGCTGTCAACTACAATACTTTACCTATTATCCAGAGGCCTTTTTTCAGTTGTTTTTGGGTTGCACTTTGCTTGAAGTTTCTATTTTGCTGATCGAATTTCCCATTACATAAATGATATTAGTATTCATTCTTCATTCTTATTATAATTCAGGTTGCTGGGGTTCCAGGGGTGACAGAGGCACTCTTTCAAGCAAGGCAGTCTGCCCTTGCTGAGGAGAAGAATAAGCTGAATGAGACCCCCATGCTTTATAGTTGTGGCCTCTGTGGCAAGGGTTACAGAAGCTCTAAGGCTCATGCACAACATCTCAAGTCAAAGTCTCATTTAATACGAGCTTCCCAGGAAGAGAATCATCCAATTGAGGAGAACACCATAATTAGACCGTTGGTTAGGCGGACCCCAGTGAGACCTTCTCGTGAAGAAGATGTTGACTCAGAAGAGAGCGAGGAAAGTGAGTGGGAGGAGGTCGATCCCGAGGAAGACATGGTTGATGAGGCTACAAATTCACTTACTTCTATCAACATGAATGGGAAGCCTGCTGATGCTGTTGACACTGATGTCGAAGATGGATTCGAAGAGGATGTGGATCCAACCTGTTGCTTCATGTGTGACTTAGAGAATCCTACCTTAGAAACTTGCATGGTTCATATGCACAAAAAGCACGGGTTTTTCGTTCCTGACATTGAGTATTTGAAAGACCCAAAGGGGTTGCTAACTTATTTGAGCCTTAAGGTAACCATTTCATTGCTCTTTCCATTTCCCTGTTATTTTCTACTAAAATTATTTCCATAATCAATTGAGTCAATTACTAAATACTCTTCGGCTTTGGATTATGATGGAATAAAGCACCTAAAGCAAAATTACACCCTTAACAGTGGGGTTCTTTTTATGGTGAAGTAGCAGTCTTTCTATTGAATTCTCTATGCAGTTTTATTTATGAATCGTTAGGAACAACCTTTATATGCTTTTAACATGGGCTAAAGTTGCAATGTTGCATATGTCCGACCCCCTACCCCTCCATTGATGGGATCTTTTGAGGCAGTGGAGTAATGTTGTTGTATTTTCCATACTCATTATTGTGCTCTCCTTTTGACTCTTATATGTTCAATCTTCGGATTTGCATCTTGTTAGGTGAGAAGAGATTTATTGTGCCTCTACTGCAATGAGAGATGCCACCCATTTAGTAGCTTGGAGGCAGTTAGGAAGCACATGGACGCAAAAGGTCACTGTAAAGTCCGTTATGGTGATGGAGATGATGATGAGGAAGTAGAACTGGAAGAATTCTATGATTATAGCAGCAGGTATGAGCTCTACAAGATGGTACATTTTATATTTTGATGAAGTTATTTGGCACCTCTTGGGGGTGGATATTGGAGATGTCAAGATCTTGAATCCCTGAGGATTAAAAGATACAGCAAAAATAAAACAAATATGGCAAAGACTTGGTTTAGAATATCTGACACGCACTTCTAATCGTCTAATGTTCTGGAAAAATATCCGAGGGAAGAGAGTTTTGGGGGAAGTAAATAACCTAGTTGTCAAAAAGGACAAGTCATAAGTCACAACCTTTGCAGCATAGGCAGTTTTGTCAGCACTTCCTATTGCCAATGGACCCAAATACTCGTTAATTTTTAGCTGTGGATTATGATAAGATAAAATAAAACGACTGACCAGACTTCTTGCACTTTTTTCAAGTGTGATTATAATTAATTTGATGCAATTTTCAGTATCTTGTGTAAACTGTACATATGACCTCTCCCCTCACCAATCACACCATTTCTGGGAGCCCTTGAAGCTTGTTATTGTTGTACATATTGGACTGGATTGGATGGGAGATAACTGTGTCAAGGGTCAAAATGTTGGACTACTAAAGCTAGAGGATTGACCCGAAGTCTTTCGCCACCCTTTCTATAATTGTTGCTTCCTTGCCCACACACCCACACAAAGTTTTACATCTCTGCATGTAATTGATTTCTGGTTTCATTGTTTCCGATAGCTATATGGACGAAGATGGTAAACAATTGGTGGCAGTGAATGATGATGGTGCAAACGCTGTTGAATTTGGATGCGGCGGATCTGAACTCATTCTAAAGAGGAGAACTCAAAGCGGAGTATCTGCCAAGACGCTAGGATCTAGAGAATTTTTGCGCTACTACAAGCAAAAACCACGCCCCCCTCCTGCAAATGCTTTGTCTATTTCCATTGCATTGGCGTCAAGGTAACTTCCCCTTCTTTCTCACTTTTCAGTTTCTTTGATGGGATTTTGAAATAAATATACGACTTTAGAGAATTAGATGGAGGATATGAGACGATTTCTTGTATGAGACCAACCCAAATCGGATCTATGAGACTGTCTCATACAAAACTCACTAGTCCGTTCATGGTTATTTGAGACCAACCCAATAGTCCTACCTATAATCAAATAAGGAAGAAACAAATATTTGGGTTGGTTTTACAATTTTCAGAAGTTTCAATTCACAGCTGTTTTTGCGTTCCTCCTGAAACATGAGTTCCTTTTCTTTCCAGTTATAAGAGCATGGGTCTTGCTACTGTGCAATCAAAGGAGCGAAGCATAAGAATGAAGGTGATGAAGGAGATAAGGCAATCTGGAAAAGAAGCCATGAAGGCTAGGATTGGCATGAAAAGTAACGTGATTTTAAACCTCCCAAACAATGTTCCTTATTAGTCATCCATCTCTCTAGAAATCAACTTCTGTATGTTATATGGCCTTTTCTTCCATTATGTCTAGGATTTCAGACGATGGGTCTTCTGAGTGAATGCTTTTTTATCATCACAGTGTACTGTCAAGTTATATTGTCGTTTGGAGATTTCTATGGGTTTTTTTTGTGTCGATACTCTTGTTCTTGGGTTTCTATACTACGAGTCTCAAGCGGTTTCATTGTTGTATGCTTAGAATGTAATACTACAATCTTTCTTATTTGGTGTCTACTTGAGCTTTAATGCTTTTTTTAAGTAGGGTTGTAGGGTTGTAGGGTTGTAGAGTAAGTTGTACTTGCCTTCCTGGCTTCCTACGCTCACATTGACATGCAATCCTCATGATCCGTGACGCCACACCTGTGCTACTAGAATCATCTATTGAACCAAGTATGGGATGCAACGGTCTTGCAATCGTTGGATCATGCTATTTTCTCATTTGACAGGGTACTAAGCCTCTTGTAACACCCCGTCTCAAACACGGTAGCCCGTGAGGCTGTGTATATGGTCCACAGATCAACACGAGTCATTTTCAGCGTATTTTGTCCTCACTTATGCGCATTCTTAGGAGGTTACCAATCGTCCAATCCTAAGACTAGTCTCAGCCAAGCCAAAACACGCTTAATTGTGGTATTCTCTTTGTTGATATGAGTAGTACTCATGTGTTTGAATTTCTCAAATGTTGCCGCTTAATCTCAAATACGGAAAAAACATAACAATCTTGTCTGAATTAAAACATGATTAACAAAGTTGGGTATACTGAAAATGTCCTTAACTTGGTAGTTATGAAGAAAGTATTATGGAAATGAGGTCCTAAGTTGGAAACTCTCCACCGCCGATATGTACTGCCCACAAGTGCATGCCGCTCATTTAAGTTGGAGAAGAATTGTGGTAAGCATGACACGTATAATTCCGGTTTGCCATAGAATGATAGAAAGGAGAGTTGAGAAAGTTGATGTAGATAACGTAACGCTATAATTTTAGTCAGAAATACACATTAGTATATTGAAAGAGATAAGACAGACGTGCTTGCTGGATAATGACATGCGGATTTGTAACAATCGCTCCACAATAGTAATACTATATCATAAATAATTCATCGTCTTTTCAATATATTTTCATTGTCTACGCAACAACATCTTTCAAAGACAATGTTCCACTAAATTATTAACAGACCACTACTATTTTTTTAATTGAGGTTCAAAATGACCATTTCAATTCATACCGAATACATGTTTTCATAATAAGCTTACAATTTTATCGTAACATTTTTTTTATCATTAAATCATCTTGCATTTATAAATTTATTCGTGCCATCTTATTGTTTTTTGTATCATTTTTATTTTAAATTGTAAAATGCTCTCAGGAGACATACTGTACTACATTTTGTAATATAAGGATTAGCTTATTTACATTGGTGACCCGGATAGTTGGAATGTTTTTTTTTTGTTGCAAATGAGGGGCAAGCCCCGAAAGTTAATTAGCTATTACACGGGGAATATTGACCCCTAAAATATCCTCACGGAAGATGGCGCGTAATTTAGTCGATGGATTCTCAACAAAAGTTTTAGTGAGACTCGATCCTACTCCTTGGTTTGCTAGCCAATCCGCTGCACAATTCGCCTCCCTGTAGCAATGCTCCAACTCCACTTGCCACCTTTTGTCGGAGATAAGAGCCCTACACCTAACAAATAAATACTTAAGGTTGTTGCTTACTGTTTGCTCGTCTTTAAGGATTTTGATACATGGAGAATTATCCATATGTACAAGGATCTTCTCAACTCGCAAATGTCGAGCTCGAACCAACCCCGCTTCGAGCGCTAATAATTCGGCCATCATAGAGGATAAATAACCACCCAAAAAAAAGAAAGCATCCACAAAATTATCCATTGCATCTCGAAAGATACCACCACAACCAGTCTGGTCCTGGATTACCTTTTGAAGCTCCGTCTGTATTCAGAAGGTACCAGCCATGGGGTGGAGGAGACCACTTAATGTAGACTTCCCTTCGCCCTAGACCTGGCTGCGGGATGAATAAAGAGAACCTATCGAAAGCGTGCTTAGACGATGTAAATTGCTGAAAAAAGAATGTTTGAGGATCGATGGGGTTAGAATCATCACGACCGAAAACGATATTGTTGTGCCATCTCTAAATCCACCAACACGTAATAGCAAATTGCATTGACCAATATTACGACGCATTAGGAACACTTACTTGCACTAGCAAGCAACCAATAGGTGTATGACGAGTTGTAAAAAGAGGCTTGGGATGCCAAATGACTTACTTGGCTCCAAATGTTACGAGATACAGGGCACAAGCGGAGGAGATGGTCTGAGCTTTCCTCTTCACTGTGACACCGAGGGCAAATTGAATCATCACCCATTCCGCGACGAACGCGATTAACATTATGCATTAGTTTATCTTGGCTAGCCAACCATAATAACATACGTATTCGTTGTTGAACTGGTAAACGTCAAATGACACGCCACACAGGTGACTCGGGCTCATTATCGACAACTGGGGATTTGATAAAAGCAAGGGCTGATTTCATCGAGAACCGTCCCGAAGTTGTGCCTTTCCAGAAAACGGTATCTTCAAGAGATAGGTCGGGTTCAAGCGAGAAGGTAGCAATTTTTAATAATTCAACTTGAGGAAGATAATTAGCAAAAACCTCCAATTTCCATCCGGAATTTACGTCCCACATCTCACTCACTGTTGCAGCAAGAATGCTAGTCGGAATAGGGGCAGTAGCTTATCCGAGAGACAGTCATCATCTCCCCAACAATGGTCCCAAAACAAAGTGTTGCAGCCGTTACCTACTGCCATAGCTGTACCCTTAGAAATATTACGGATTTGAGAGGTAATTCCCGCCCAAATGTGTGAGATATTACTCTTGGGTTGGAACATGTCAATGTCGCAGCGCCTATTGCAATACTTGAAACGAAGAATGCGGGACCAAAGTCTCGTGTGCTCACTCAGCACGCGATAGCCGAGTTTAGTTAAGAACACTGCATTAGCTTGCCTTGTCGAGGTGATTTCAAGACCACCCAAGAATTTTGGTCATTGAATAGCTTCCCATAAGATTAGATGCACCTATTTTTTTATCCTCATTACCTCCGCACAAGAAGCGCCTCGATTTTCTATCGATTGAATCACAAAGCGACCTTGGTATTTTAGTCGATTTCATAGAGTAGTTTAGCAAGGGTCGAAAGAGTGGTATGAAGTGGGGTTGCTCGACCGGCTAGGGAGAGGCGTTTCGTAGACCATCCTATAAGTCGTTTGTTGATTTTTTCTTCTAAATGAGCACAGGTGTTGCGGGTAATTCGGCCGTTGATCGTTGGAACACCCAGGTAAATGCCTAAATCAGTGGTTTGTTCGAAACCGAGGGCATTGCTTATGGAATTTCGAGTAATTAAAGGAGTATTATTGGAGTAGAAAACTCGAGATTTTGAAGTACTTACTTTCTCTCCAGATGCTCGACAGAAGTTATCGAGAACCCTCTTAATAACCACAACTTGTTCTACTGTTGCTTCCCCCAAAAGCACCATGTCATCGGCGAAAAATAGATTGTTTATGGCAGGACCGTTGCGACAAACTGAAATAAGATGCCAATTACCCGCTTTAAATTCTGTATCAATAGCTTGTTGAAGTTTTTATAAGCACATAACGAATAGGTTTGACGATATAGGATCACCTTGTCTCACCCCTCGAGTAGGAGTGAACTGTTCGGTTGGCTCACCATTCCATAAGACTTGCATTCTTGGGGATGTAACACACTCCATGATGGTATCACGAAGGAGCTCTGGGAAATTCATATCCAACATAATATCTCGAATAAAGGCCCAACGAAGACGGTCATAAGCCTTTTCCAGATCAATTTTTATTGCCATATAAGAAGTTTTCCCTTTCTTTTGCCTCAAAGTATGAATAACTTCCTGAAAAATAACAATATTGTCTGTTATTTGTCGTCCCTGGACGAAGCCGCTTTGAGTTTTCGAGATAAGAAAAGGGAGAACTTTCTTAATACGGTTGGCCAAAACCTTGCTAATAATTTTATACGCTACATTTCATAGGCTGATCAGGCGAAATTGTGACACTAATTCGGGACCTGTTACTTTAGGAATAAGCACGATATGCGTATTGTTCAGCCCATCTGGTATACCTTTCCCTTCTAGAGCGTTGATAACCATGGAGCAAAGAGAAGATTCCACTACCGGTCAATGTTTCTGATAAAAAAGATCTTGAAACCCGTCTGGACCTGGGGCTTTTAGAGAGCTCACATTGAGAATGACGTGTTGTATCTCCGCAATAGTATAAGTTTTATTTAGCTACTCCCAATCTTTATTAGTATATTATTGAAATAAATCGTAAGGAATATCCGCTTCAGTGTATACGGAGTATCTTCGGTATAAAGCTTTTGAAAATAATCCACCACGAAGCTTTTTTATTCTGCCGAATCTTTAGTCCATTCGCCCGAGTCATTTTTAAGAGATGTAATTTTATTTTGCCATCGTCGGACTAAAGTGCTTATGTGGAAAAAAGAAGTATTCCGATCTCCATCAGTAATGAATTCAACACGAGATTTTTGGTACCAATAAAGCTCTTCCCTTTCTAGGATATTATCTAATTCTCTACGAAGAGTGGCCTCTAATGCAATAAGGCGTTTTTCTCTAATGATAGCAAACTTTTTCGGCCACCCTTCAATTCTTGCTAGAAGAGATTTCTATTGACGAAATATATTACCGAATACATTCTCATTCCAATCTTGCAATGACTTGGATAAGTCTTTAAGACGATTTGGGAAGGGACCATCCATAGGCCATTTTTCAGCAACAAAATTCGAGAAAATTTCATCGGTCATCCAGGCGGCTTGAAAGCGGAACGACTTTTGAACCGAATTAAAAGAGTAATAATACGCTTTTCTAGTCCTTGCGTACTCGGTCGAGTGGTTTGTACTCGACCGAGTAAGTGTCTTGTACGTTTTAAGCAGGCTACTGGCTTGGGTGTACTCGGCCGAGTTTAGGGGACACTCGGTCAAGTGGAGCGTACTCGGTCGAGTGCCTCTGGTACTCGGTCGAGTGTCCGGTCTTAAACAGATTAATTGCACGGTTTTGATTAAAATGATATGAGAAGTATTTAAAACATTTCGTCAGTTTCTGATTCAATTTATAAAAACCTAAACACTCTTTAAACTCTTTCTAATCATCTTCATCAATTCCTAAGCAAGGATTAAGCTATGTGGATTCTGGATCTCTCGTTTCCGTACCAATCGTGTTAGTAAGTCTCTAGTATTTAATCACTTTATTGTTTCAGTTTGTACAACCCTAATTTGGAAGAATAGGGGGAATTAGTAATGGGTGTATACTAGATCGTTTAATGAAGGGTAGTTAGTAATTAGTATGTGATAATTATTTGTAGGTGACGGTTTCATTGAGGATTGCTATTGCGATTGCTTATGTGTGCTTGGGTTGCGAAAAGGTAGGGTTTCCTTATTCAGTCGACTGTAGAATATTATGTGATGCAATGTGACGGTCTTTGTGATTATTGTATGATTTGATTATATTGATGTAACGGTGTTGTGGTGGATGTTGGTGATGATGTTGTGGTGGATGTTGGTGGTGGATGTTGGTGTTGGTGTTGGATTGTGAGCCATTGCGAGATATGGTCTCACCCCCATTGTTCGCCTCTTGCGTTCTCTCGGCGCAAGAGGGATGTGCACATTAAGGGACTTGGGTTCGCTCATGCGTGAGCGGGTATTTTGGTGGTAAGGATGCGGTCCCCACTGGCGGCGAGGATTACCTGTTGCGATGGGTACTCTGGCAGGGCTAGACACCTCGGAGTGTGGTGTGTAGTCAGTTACTGGTTACTATGGAGTTTGGAGGTGGCGATTGTGGTTACATTGGATGTTCATGTTTATGTTATCATTTCATATTGTTGTATGGTTGGCCGACCCCGGTTATATTTTCAAAACTGTGGTGATCCATTCGGGGATGGTGAGCAGTTGGTTTAGCAGGTGAGAATGCTTTATACTATTGATGCTGCTGCGGGGATGGACATGGCTGAGTCATCACCAGTCTAGTTGTTTAGCTTCCGCTGTTATGTCTTTACATTTTATCACAGTTTTGGGATTTGGCCTTTGTATTGGTATTTTGGAAGTTGTAACCTTTTTAATAAGTTAACTTTTATATATTTTGTTTCATTATGGTTTCTGTGATGTTCACTACCTCGGGTAAACGAGATGGTATCATCCCTGTAGCCTAAGGTAGTCCTTGGTAAGGTGTCTCGGGGTATGGGGGTGTTACAAAGTGGTATCAGAGCAAAGATTTTGGAACCTAAAATCAACGAACAAAATGAACATAGGGTGTCTATTTAAAATGAACCCGTTTGAGAATTGTTAGGAGCTATCGCAAAGATTTGGGAGACGTCCTGAAATCACACTATAGCTCTTACAATCTCGACCGGTAACTACGAGGTGTGTCAAGGGACCGTTACATGTGTGTGTGTGTGTGTGTGTGTGTGTGTGTGTGCGCGCGCGCGCGCGCGCGTGTGTGTGTGTGTGTGTGTGTGTGTGTGTGTGTGTGTGTGTGTGTGTGGAGTGGTGTATGTGTATCTTAAATTGGAAGTGTTGTGATGTGTATCTTGGTTGGGAGTGATGTGAAAGTTATATAATGTGGCAGTTTATGTGCATCAATATGGGTATGTGGAGTAATGTGATGATTTTGACGAGTAGTATGTTTGGCATGAGTAAGCGGAGGAACAATGTGAATAGTACCGAATTTTGATATGTTTAGTTTGAATTTGTTTTTTTTTTTTGATGAGGTGCGATTATTCGGTTGGGAAGTATGAGCATGGATGTGGTAAGGGAGGATGAACGTGACTTCTAGCCTGTGTAGTGTATATAAATGTTGTGTTTAATTTACATGTTGGTATGATAAAAGCTAACCTTTATGCTGGTTTCAGAAGTATTGAGTTGTTATTGTTTGCCTTATTGATGTTTAAGTTGTTTTGTTAAGAAAATTTGATTTGTATGAAGTCCGATTATGGAAGGGCTGTCTTTATATGGTCATAAGTCGAGTTCTAGGAATGATATTGATATGATTCCAATTGAAGGTGATATCTTGTTCTCCTACAATTCTAACGATAGGTCACACGCCCAAAATGACCAAGAAATGAGGGAGATATGACCGTTTTACGAAAACTGGTCATTGCTGAGAATTGCGGAGGTACTTGACCGAGTGCAGGCTACTCGACCGAGTACCTGGTGTTACTCGACTGAGTACCATCCATGCGAATTTCTGGTCAGCTACTAGAGTGAGAGACTCGGCTGAGTAACACGAGTACTTGACCGAGTGTCCTTTACTCGACCAAGTATGTTGAGTACTCGATCTAGTGGCGCTGTTATAATCTTATGCTTACCTTTTTACCTCCATAGATGTCATAATGATTACAAAGATGTTCTTTTACTTTCTAATACCTTGTTTTACATATGTTTTGGTCTTAATGCAAGAGTTAGACGGACCTTATGAAATGGAGGGTACCACCTTATGAGTGGTATGGTCTTGTGACAGCATATGGTTTAGAGCTGATCAAAAATGGGCTTGAGCCGGACACGGGCCGGGCCCAACTACTAAAAATGTGTCCAACGGGCCTTATTTTATAGCCCGAGCCCGCTAAACGGCCCTCAGTTTCCACTGCCCGTACCCGCCCATTTCAAGAGAGCAGGCCGGCCCGCAGACTAGACTAAAATCAAATACAAAAATTAGTGTTTCTATTAAAACACGAGTTTGTTATCGTTACAACCTACTAAAACCTAACATTGTCTTTAAAAGCTTACCCTTAATAAAATATACTAATCTTTAAAAGATAAGTTTACTAGATTTTGGAAAAAAAATACAAGTTTGGTAATGTTCTCCTAAAACATTAAAAGTTCATTTTTGCCTTGGTCTTTGTGCGGCATTGTTGGCGGTTACATTCACTCCTGTGTAAATATTAGAAAGGTATTATCTTTATACGACAATCTCGTTAGCATGTCCATTCTCAACGAATCTTTATACGACAAGTGTAAATACCGACAATCTCCCATTTATACGTAAGGCATAAGTACTCATTTGCGCTACCTAATTGGTTTAGAGTGTACAAATTGGTTGAGGGTTTGAGGACTTTTGTGAGGTAACTTTTAATAGCGGGCCTCCCATGGGCAATTTTGTTTAGTCCAAACCCGTTCATTTATTCTAGCGGGCCTAGTTTTTTTGTCCGTTACCCGTTTATATTTCCTCGTAGCCTAAGATAGTCCTTGGTAAGGTGTTTTAGGGTATAAGGGTGTTACAAAGAGGAGCAAAACCATTCAGAGCTATTAACAGAGGACAATGATCAGACTGGAATGCGGGTAGATGATGAACACTAGCGTTTTCATGAATCGAACCCCAATCTCCATTACACAAAGCACGGTAAAGTCTTGCATTCTAACGAGTTTTGCGTGAATTACCTCGAGCCCAAGTATGAGAGGGTCCAGAAAATTCAAGCTCTATCAATTCGCAATTCTTAATCCAATTATTAAAGTTTTCACAGCGTTTAGCCATACTCGCATTACCCCCATGTCGTTCAGACAAAGATCTCATTTCATTAGAATCCCCTGCAACTAGCCATGGCAAGTTATTGGTATGTGCAAAATTTTCCAACTCAGACCACAAAGCTCGACGGTTTGTAGGGTCAAGACTAGCATAAACTGGGAAGAATAACCAAGGGATACCTCCTCAGCGTGAGATCTCAATAATGACAAATTGCGAATGCTTATAGACGGGTACTACGTTAACAATATTAGGGCGCCAATACAACCATATACCACCACTAAACCCGATTGCATCAACTCGAGTGTGGCCATCATACTCAATGTTCTTTCGAATATTTTCAGCATGATCTCCACCCATATGGGTTTCGACTAAGGCGAGAATGGTTGGTTTATAGGTTTTTATTACGTCCTTAAGGGAAGGGATTTTATTCTTACTCAACGTCCCTTGGACGTTCCAAACCATACAGGTAATGGGAGTTACATTAGGCATAAGATTTAGTATTCTATCCGACAGAAAAACTGGTAAATAAGGTAACGTTGATAGATAAGCTCTACTTACAAGCGAGAGCACATCGTTAATACTCCATAGTAACAACATATCCACCATGAGAGACGTTGGATCCTTCGGGGCTATTTCGAACTTGATGTCCATGTTTAGAGATTCCCCGATCATCACCCCCAAAAGTGGTGCCACCATCCCCTTCCACGGGGAAATCATAAAGCTCCTCGATGGGGGGGGAGATCATTATCAGTTGGGGGAGCTCCTGAGAAAGGCATGATAATGGGAGGAAGGTCTCGAGGACCTTTGTAAACTGAAACGCCATTGTGCTTCATGGCAAGTGGCCGGGTGTTTTCGGGACTATGTACCTCGAAAATTTGCGATGATCTGCGTGAAGCGGGAGGTTCCTATGGCGCTATCAGTATATTTTAGGTTCGTAATATTTTGAAGAATAGGTTGGGTTCGGGTTTGGACGATCTTGCTATTGATAGCTTTCTTGTTGGAGGATTTAAGAGGCTTAGTTTTATAATTATTATTGCTTGAGTTATATTTGGAAATAATAGTTTGATCGGTATTAGAACTGGAAGGAAAAATTGATGGAAGATTTTGTGGAGGAATAATAGGAATAGGAGCTTGAATATCAGTTGACTTAAAAGTGGAAATGTCTGATTCTTTACTAGAATCGTGCGAATTTGGGTAGAGGATATCGAAACGTGACCCGGAATTATTTTTTTCCGAAATTAAAAATATTCACAACACCATTCACGATATTCGCGTTGACTGATTTATCGACTTTAGGAGGAGCTCTTCTTCTGGGTGGTTTTTTCACCATCATCCAATCCCCGAATGTTTATGTGATTTCAGGGACATGAGTATGGGAATTTTCGAGAGTTGGATGGGATGCATTGTCTAAAGTAGTAGCATTCCTAGCCTCCGCAATTAGGCCAGTTGCATTATCAGTTGGAATTGTACCGCAAATCTCTGCAGCATGGCCTATTTTTCCACATTTAAAACAAATCGACTTTAGACCTTCATACTGGATACGATAGATTTTCCCGTTCAGCCAGAATTTTGAGAGCAAGGGCTCATCAATATTAACCTTGACACTCATTCTTGTAAATTGGCCACGCTCTGCTAGGGCGGTATTTTTATCAATGCGTATGACCTTACCTACTTTCAATCCTACTCGCTTGGGAAATTCTTCATTGAAATATTCCACTGACAAATTAGGAATACGCACCCACGCCGTGATAAATTTGATATTATCGTCCGGTGGAATAAAGTTGGGAACCCATTTACGAATGGTGATATAATGGTCATCGACCATCCACGAACCTTGAGTTAGCGACGTAGTAAGCATCGCTAATATCAATGAGAGTCCAGGATAAGTAATCGATCTTTTTGTTGAATAACTTGATGATCAAAGCATGTCTCCAAGGCTTTCCGAGTTTGATTTTTTCTTCCTTGGATAAAAGAATTTTAGGGCAAGATGATGTATCTTCACCATCCTCGCCACTTTCCACATCAGAGTCGATGTCGATGTCGATGTCAAAGTCTTCGTTAAGAGAATCGATAAAATCAGAATTATCATTTTGAAACCCTTGAACTTTGTCACGAAAGGACAAAGAGGGTGAAGTACTCATTGTGTTGGAAGGACGATTAATCTGTTGATTATTAGATGTAGATACATCCATAACTCCTTGTGACGATTGATCCGAGTTCAAAAATTCGCTGATATAAATGGTCTTCCACTTAGCATTTTTGGGCGGCGGAGGGAATTGGTTATCAATGGCGACCATATTTGTATCTGTGATGGGTGGAATGGGTTGATGATTGGTTCCTTCCGGCCGGTGGCCGGAGTCGGAGGCTTGCATGGAAAGGATTTCCAGAGAAAGAGAGTAAGATGACTGAGAAAATAAAGCCGGATGCCCAGCAGTTTTGTAAGACTAATGATTCTAATTACACGAGTAATTATACAACACAAATGTTGGGAATTATAAATTACTTCTCTACGAAATTATTAAAAAATGTATTCAATACGCTAAAAAAACCTAACTCAAATCTAGCCATAACCCAATTAAATCAGAAAAATAACTTGATAAAAACCACTGGACTAAAACAAACCAAGTTCAAAATAGTCATTTTAGTAGGACTATTTGCAGTCGGGTAATTTCGATTGTTATGAGTCAGTTTAGGTCCCAGCCCCCAGGTATAAAGATTTTTGGCTTAACAAGTTAACTTGAACTTCTTGGATAATAATCTGATCATTTTTGATTGGGTCATTTCGAAGTTGGTTAATTTTGGTACATTGATCAGGTCAATTTCATGTCTGAATATCGACGAGAGCCAGCGGCGGTTAATGTTGGAGAGCAAAATATATCAAACTTCCACTTTTATGAGGTAAAGTACCAACAAGGCTCGCACTTCATTATCTAATTATAAACATCAACTTCTGATGTAACTCTATTGCTTTCCAATCTTTATTCTTCACATTTTAACCAAGAGTAAAACCTACTATTATTTGGCAAGAATTATATACAAGCATTCCATCATTGTTTCTCTAAGGAATAAAAAGGGTAAATTTTGAGACAACAAACCCAAAACTTCCTAATGATCAAAGTTCCGCCCAGTAAATGGAACAGCAAACTAATTAATGAAATAAATTTGTAACAACTAAAACCAAACATCAACAATAATCCAGGAATTCAGGTTTAATCACTAGAGCTCATCATTATGTATGGGCTCGAGTGTGTCGAACGCTGCATTAGTGCATTACAGAAGAAGCTCCATCAGTAGCATCCCTGTACTCCCTTTTCACCATTCTCCTCTGCTTCTATTCCAACTGGAATATGATATGATGTACCTAATGGCCATTGAAGCGGGAGCGTCTTCTCGGAGAGCTGCAAAGAACACCACAACTGTTTAGAGAAATTCTCAGACAAGTGATGCAATCATAATGTATAAGATAAAAAAAATTCGGAGAGAAGCCATTTCCACTACAGATGGGAGTCATAACCAATAACAGAACTGCCATTGTGAAGTTGTGATGCCACTTACAAATACCAAAAAAAACTCCATTGTCAAATCTAATCACCGTTGATGTTTACGACAGTATTTTGATCTGAATGGGCGGTCAGGCCCGAATGGATATGATCAACACACAATCAATTTGATAATCACAAATTTTCATATGAGACAATATCATGATAAAATTATCATGAGAACGGGCCACATAATGGGTAGTTATTCATGAGAAAGTTTTCATCGGTTGTTGGCCAGTGGGTTAAAGGGAGAGAAGTTTCTATACTTGATTGTCTCACATTACACTAACGTGAAAATGGCTCATGGGAGACTAAATGTCTGAAAATAGAAGCAGAGTTTGTACAAATCTAAAGCCAGTCGTCAAAAAGCCATGATATCAGCGGAGGAAACCCACACTGCTATATTACAAAAATATGCAGCCCAGAATATGAAAAATGGAGATGATGCACGTGACCCAGAAAGGTTAAAACCCCAAAAGGATGTGATTTCATGCTTGAACATGAGTTTCCAACATGTCAGATACAGTATCTTACCCATTCTATGTTTGCTACATCATTTACCTGACATAAATAATTAAATATTATACAAGGGGAGACTTTAATTTTGAGGCCTTGAGCAAGCTGAGAAAACGAAAATGCTGTTTGAGGCTCAAAAATCGTATCCTATTATATCGAATTAACTTATAATGTTCACTTGGCTTCTCTCACTTCACATACCAGAATAACAGATAAAACCTTTCAATACTTCTGCCAGAGCATATACCTAGGGTAAGTAATTGCCATGGTTACTGTACTGTGTCATGGACTATCGTGCAAAATTTTCAATGTGTTATTAGATCTCATAGTGCCCTGTGGCACTATACATTCAATCTCAGACATTATGGACTTATGGTCAGTTGGCCACCACATAGCTAATCAGGAGTAATTCTAAGGACACTTTCAACTTCACGTCCACATGTGAATAACAAGAACACAGAAAACTCTCACAAAACTTACAACGAATGGATAACAATATTTATGGTAAAGCAGCTTAAAATGCTGGTTGCCATTTTTCCACAAAAAGTTTGGTTATTCGATTGACATTAAAATGAGACAACTCTAGACCAAAGGGCAGAACTGTTTTCTAAAATTCCCTTCAATCCATTTATATTGTCCGTACGATACTTGACTTCGGTGGTCAACGAACAGTGGACATTGACTTTGATATTATCCCATAAGAACGATATTTTGAAAAAAACATTGCAACAAGTGACAACTTCTAAAAAAACGATATTTTGAAAAAAACTTGTTTTGATAAATCAAACATGACAAATTTAATATAGTATCATTGCATAAACATACATAGTCAGAATCTTTATCGAGTGATGTCAACATAACCATATAGGACAATAATAGTGTGATGAGTTAGTTTACTTACTTGCCTAAGATCTGAACTGTACATATAAACATATCTAGCACCAATCGTGAAAAGTTTTGCTCATGCACATCTCACGGTCTTCCTAATGGATTCATAATTCCTCTATTAACAAGAGATGAAAACTAATGACTCACATTTCCAGTTATAAGTATAGAGAAGAAAAAGTCATCCATAAGAAAGAAACGCACGAGATATGCAAACTTCTTCAGCAAAGAAATGCTAGACTGACCTTCGATGATTAAAATTATTCCTTGCAAGACCTCTGGAGTTAACAAACTCGTCATCATTCCCATCTCCTCTATATTGAGTAATGTCAACAGATATCACAGAGCCATCATCTGAATTTGATGTATCTTGGCTAGAACGACGGCTACCTCTTCTTGTATCACTATTTCTTATCCTCCTTCTATTTCTAGTATTCCTGAGATTATCAAAAACCTGGTACAATATACAAGATGTCCACCAATTTCCTTCATCACCAGGGAAGTCCTCAAAGTCATCTGTAGTATCGCCATCACCATATTCAATTACGTAATCTCCCAGAACGACCCCACGTGGAACTTCTGAGTGAATAGTGCTAAGAACATCCACGATCTCGGATGACTGCTGAAAATTTTCCCAGTCGAGCTGCCGTGCAGGATCGATTCTTGATGGACGGGAATTAGGATGTTCTTCTTGAGCATGTTTTTGGAGCTCCAAAAAAGTACCAACAAATAAGCATCTTTCCTCTTCACAGCAGCGTTTTTTCTGATCCAAATATTTTCGGGCCTCATCTATAATAACCCACCCATTTACATCTCCTCTACATAATGGACAATTTGGCTTACAGTCGCTCTCAGGAGTTGCTGATCCGGGTCCCGTATTTTCACTGTTTACCGGGTCTGACGTTGAAGATGGTTTTGACTCTGGTGGCATCCCATATGCCGTTCTAAAACGTTCTAAGCAATTTGATTGCAAGTGGTTTGTGTCACACACAAATGGACGACACCCTTGTTCATAAGATGAACACTGAAGAAGTACACCATTGTGAGGGTAATCCAAGCATATCGGACAAGTTACAGAATCCCAGTTAGTATTCAACTGAACATGGACTATCTTAGAAGGTTTTGATTGGGGTTTAGCTTCTTCACCTCCCCTTCCACTTTTGTGGGGTCCTCTCTTATAGAAACATTGAAAGGCCATGAATATGCAGCTCCTAAACCACAATAAGATCACCGAAATCTACCACTGATACCTTCAACATGAACTAAAAACCTCCTTTCAGAGAAACCACTAAGGACAGCTTTGTCAGCAATTCAAGTTAAGGCGGAAGGTGGTAGTTTCTGCAAATGTTGGAAGTATTTACCAAAACAATGAAAGATATCAGCCACCAATTCTATTGAAAAGGGAAAATTAGGTCAACTATGAATACAATTCTACTCAAGATATGAGACGAATTCTTCCAACTGAAAAACAAATCAATTACATCAAAGCTAAGTCAAAGTGTCCTTACAGCTAGAAAACTCCAGCACCATACTATCTATACAGACCAAGAGCATGTCCTTATCAACTTAAGAATCACACTCTTTCATAACCAAATAAGCCACGAAAATTCTGAAAGCAAACAATCACGATAACGAATTTCGATCATTGTACTAGCTATTTCACACTCAGTCCAAGAGGCAACAGAAGGTACTTTGCTTGCGAGCTAGGTGTTAATTGATGCAGGCAAAATGATCATGAAATAGTTATTCATTTCTAGAAAAAATAACCAATAATCATATACCAAGATGAACAGAATTAATCTAACTTTGATGATACCGTTTTAAGATTAAGACGGATAGTGCCCGTCTTAAACGAGAATTTGTGCTTATACATACTAAGTAAACTGTCAACAAACAAACACAGCAAAGGCAAAACTCAATCAGAGATCTAAATTCCAACTTTCAATTTCTCAATGGATTTTGTTTTTATCAAATGATTGACAGAATTACAAATAAATAAACATAATCATACATCAAATGAAGTTGAACCCACAACATAAATAACTGATCAAAGTAAAATAATCATGTGTCCATAAAAACCCACATATTAATTCTGTCGAAAATTAATTCAGATACTAATTAACTCCATTTTAAAGTGAACCCAATTGATAATTAACAGAATTTATACCAAAAACTGATAAGATTGCTAATAAAAATAAATACCCAAATTCCAGTATAATCAAAAGGAGGAAACTTTAAGAAAAAGATGAAACCTTGATGAACAAAAAGTGTTGAAATTTCAGAAGGGTTTGCCCATCTTTTTGATTTAGAGAGGTTTTGTTATAAGAGAGTTGGTAAAATCTCTTTTATCTATTTTAATTTTAATTAATTAATTGTCACTATTTATAGTTTTAGGTGGTCTCGCATCAGAATTCAGACGGACTATTTTGATTTTTGTTAAAAAGACTAGATTTTAAAATCATTTTACAAACAAATGTGATTATTTTTAGAAAGTTATGAAAAACTGTAAAATTAATTAGCCATTATAATTATATTTGACTATACAATAATTATAAAATCCTATTATGTTTTTGAAAAGACGAAAATAATTCGTATAAACGGGAATCTGTGTTATACTCCGTAGTTTATATCATTCACAAATATTCTGAGTACAATAATATTCCTTAGCTTTCTTAGTTTCTGAAATGAAGTTGAGCAAGAGTGTAACGGTTTAAATGGCTATAATACCCCTTATTGAGGGTTGTTTTTTAGTTAACATGTGTGAATCTGAGGTTATTTTTGTCATTTTGGTGTTGTTACGTGTGTACATTAGTACATAATGATAGTGAAAAAGTCTACTTGAGAAAGTGAAAGGGGATAGGAGGAAAAAGAGGCATAATAAAGTAAGGTCAACTCAATCTAATCAAATTTTAAGTGTTTGTGTTACCTACTTCATTTTTTAATTTTTCTGTTATGATTTTCAATATTTTACGCTTCTTATTTTTAACTTCAATTTACAAACTACCTTGTAAGTCTTCCATTTAGTTACTACTTTGCATGTATTTTAAAAGTTTTATAATCCCTCCGTCCCTAATAATTGTTGTCCTTTACTTTTTAAGACTCTATTCATGAAGAGAATCCTGGAATTAATTCCAATGCATAACACAAAATATAGTTATGAGAAATTTTATATGATTCGTCTTAGTGAGTACGTTAAGAATATCCAAATTTTATAATTTTCACACTTATGTATGTAAAGATATTTATGAAATGAAATGAGTATCGACAAACGCGCAAAAGACAAAGGATAATAATTGACTGAGACAAAAGGAGTATCAAATAACGTAAATAATGATTTAAGTTTCATGACAAAGGTTAATTTATAATATAAATAGGAAACACGTGCTCATTATTTAGGGTATGCTTTATTTGCATTAAAAAATCCTAGAAAACTCCTAGTTTAGTTTGACTATTCAATTATTTTCGGATCTACTTATTCATCGAATCCTTATTTTTCCGGTGATTGTTAATCTTTCTACTTTAGTTATTATTAATTCAAGTTCTAGTTTCATAATTGCTTTGTTATTCATCCTGTTTATGTTTTTAAATATGCTTCTCATTCATCTTATTGTTATAGACCTTGTTAGTATGAGTAACTAAATGTATCATATAGGTGAAAGGAGATCTATAAGGGAGTTTATTTAATGAATTGATTGTTAAATTGCTTTTAGTTGTTATTCAACTTAAATCTAGATAATTAATTACTGGTCAGAGTTAGTTAATTAGTCTTGCAAATTAGGATTATCGCTGACCGGGTTAAGACTAATAAAGGCTACGACAATTGAATAAACAGGGTTAATTATAGCGACCCCATGTTAAGTTTAGATCTAAAAGGCATATTTGAGTCAACCGATCATATGACCTTAAACAATATAATTGCTCTTTCAAATAGTTAAATCACACCCCCGGATAGCTGACCTAGTGAACCCGATCCTTAGACTCTTTAATATTATTGAATTCACCTTTACTTTATTGCAATTAGTTTTAGTTAAAAAAACAAAACCTCCAAGAAATTGTTACCTTAAGACAAATTATTACACTAGCAAATAGATTATCACCGCCTCCTTATGGATTTGATATCTTTCTTGCCACTAGTTATTTATTTTGATTAAGGTGATACGACTTTAACCTTATCACCCCTGTTGATTTGTGGGCCATGTACAGAGCCTGTCGAGCTAGCGTGAGTGACCACCCCCGTGTTGGAGCCAGTGTCCTCCACAGTTAGTGTGATAACGTGTATAAATCTCTTATAGGTTCACAGGGTATACTTAGTATTTTATCAGTTGATTA